>PVKA01055186.1:0-10427 GCA_004027165.1 Ctenomys sociabilis
TATGTGTACAAGGGTCTCACTATGCAGCTTGGACTTCTAGTGATCTTCCTGATTTTTGCTTCCCCAGTGCTGGGATTACAGGTATACACCACCTTGCCCAGACTCCATGGCCAGCTCAGCACGCCCTGGGGGTGGGGCTGGTGCTGCATGCAGTACCAGGGATCCAACCCTGACCCCTGCACTTACCTAAGCAAGTGCTTAGTCTGCTGAGCTATACTGCCAGCCCTGGTTTTTCTTTCTTTTGAGACAAAAATCTTATTATGTAGTATGACATAGCCTTGGACTCACTATGTAGCCCAGGCTGGTCTTGGCTCACAGGGATCCTCCTGCCTCCATCTTTAAAGTGCTGGGATTACGAGTGTGAGCCACCATGTGCCTGGGTTATTTTTTATTTTGAGACAGGGTCTTGCTAAATCACTAAATTTCCCAGCTCAAATTTATGATTGTCTTGGCTCAGTCTCTCAGAGTGCTGGGATTATAGGTGTGCACCAGTGTGCCTGGCTTTCTTGTAGTAAACCTTTTGGAGCCACCACATAGATACTTATTGAATGGAAACTGAATAAATGAAATTTGAAAAAACTGTGAGAGCGGCAGTTGCCGTTGCTCTTCCAACTCCCTTATAGTCTGTTTAGTACTTTATTGACATACTTACTGAAAAATTTATTGATCATAAAGATCTTTAACACCGAGTCTGGTCATGGTGGTGCATCCCTATAATCCCAGAGCTGGGGAGGCTGAAAACAGGAGGATCACTACGAGCCCAAGATGCATAGTGAGACCCTCTACCAAATACGTAATGAAAAGAAAAATATCTTTAACAAATAACTGTTTGCCACAATAAAGTAATTAAATAGGGATTAAACCTTGTACATATTGGGCAAATTCTGTAACATTTAGCTATTTTTCCACTCTACTCCGTTTTTCCAGATTTTGAGACAGGGTGTCTCTAAATTACCCAGACTAGCCTAACTTATGGTGCTATAGCCTCAGCCTCCTGAGTGGTGAGAATTACTAATGGGCATCCCCACACTTGGCTTGAGATTTTTTTTTTTTTTTTTTTTCTATAGGCAGCTTGGACTTTGAAATTTCATAGCCTGTCTTTTTAATTTTGGCTGAAAAGCATTTCTCCCCTGATTTTTTTTTACCAATGTAAGTAACATTTTTAATAAATTGCAATCAATTTTTTACCCCTTTCCTAGGATTGTTTGTTGTATTAAACCTCTTGAAATTGAATATATATTAATACACCCATTGGAAATACATCTTTTCAGGACTTTAATCACTTCTTTATTTCAGATGAGGTGGAGGACTATTCTACTATGGTATGGCTTTCTCTTGGTCATGTGTCTACTTGCTGCTGTTTGGGCTGTGCCTATAGACATTGACAAGACAAAAGTACAGAACACCGAACCTGTAGAAAGTGCAAAGATAGAACCACCAGTAAGTAGAGTGGAAGGGATTATAACTAAATGAAGTGAATTATAACAAACAAATGAAATGGGATGAATTAAAAATAAAATATTGCTAGTATTTAGTACTTATAACATTGGGTGTTTAAGGAAAGATTCTGAAATAGCAATGAAGACAGGACTGGAGAATGATTTTTTGTTTGATTTTTGGCAGTATCAGGTATTGAACTCGGGACCTTGTGCTTGCCAAGCAGGTACTTATGCCACCAAGCTATCTCCCCAGCCCTGATGTGTTGTTTAATATTAACTAATGTTTATTCAATAAAATTAGTACTTGGAAAATTAATCATAAAACACTTTCATTGTAGAGAGCCAAAGAAACAGTGTTACATTCAAATAGACACATTTAAGTGTGTATAAAAACAATTATTACTGGTTATTGTCTACTAGCCATGTTTGCTCTGCAGTCCACAATTTTATTTTGTCCTGTCTTTTAAATGTTATAGAGGGCTGGCCAGATAGTTCAGCAGATTAAAGTGCCTACTTAGGCAGATGAAGGGAGCAGGGCTCAATCCCTGGCATGCCATGCCGGCCCCCCCACCAAGGGCGTGCTGAGATGGTGAATGAGACTGGGCATGGTGGTGTGGGCCTGTAATCTCAGAGCTTTGGAGGCTGAAAACAGGAGGATCACTACAAGTCTGAGTCTGATCTATATTGTGAGACCCGGTAGAACCTGTACTAAATACATAAAAATAAATAAAAAAATAAAAATAATCCCTTTAAATGTTACAATCTTTTTCTCTTTAAAATGAAAAAGGTATAATAAAAATTTAAAGCTAAAGGAAGTTTTGCTACTCATATGGATGAACTATATTGTATATTTTATATGCAAGCCAGGACAATAAAATAAAAAGGGGGCCACAGGTTGGCCATGTGGAAACTCTAAGCCATATAGAAATATACCTTTGCATAAAAATAAAAGATGGTATTGGCTCTGATAGAAAACTCTTTAAGAAATACAGGTTTTTTGATCTGGACTGTTGAAGCAAAGTAGATATGTCTTCATGTCACCTTGGTAGATGCTGTTTTTCAAGATAAAATCTTTATAGTCAGACAAGGAACAATTTCAGAAACATTACTATTTGTTTCTTAATTTGAAGGATACTGGACTTTATTATGATGAATATCTCAAGCAAGTCATTGATGTGCTGGAAACAGATAAACATTTCAGAGAAAAGCTTCAGAAAGCAGACATAGAAGAAATAAAGGTAAGTGTAATGAAGCATTTACTTAACAAACGTTTGAGCATGCCAGATCCTGGGCTGAGTACTGAGGATAAACAGATGAGACTCACCCCTACCTTAAAAAGCCTGTAAGGGAAAATTATCCAGAGACAGATTATCCCCATGGTAGATATGTTGATTTTTAATAGATTATAGAAATGTAAAGGACAGATGCATAATCCAGCCTGAGGCAGCAAGGAAAGGTATGAAGTCATTCTTTCTACAAAGGGTGATGCCAGAGATCAAACTGTGAAAAGGAAGGGCTGTGTGATATCTTAGGCAAAGAAGCAAGGAGGGTACAGAGACAAGAGGTCTCTAGACAATGAGGTAGTAACTATTGGTGGACCCCGTGATGAGAAATAAAGGGCCCACGGAATGAGTGCCCAAAAAGTGAGATTATGGATCAGATGACAGAGGGCCTTCTATGTCAGATGAAGGAGGTGGACTGTGATCTGAGGACAGCAGGAAGATTTCAAAGGTTTAGAAGATAGATTCTTGTATTTTTAGTTAGGTTCAGAGTAAAAGAAATAATATCTTACATCAATAGGGGAGGAATAACTATTTGGCTCTGTCCTAAGAACCCTTCATACACACTTAGCCATTCCTTAGTATTCTTAATGATTAAGGACGGGCTGGGGAGATAGCTTGACAGTCTAAGTGCCAGCCTGGTAAGTGCAAGAACCTGGGTTCAATCCCTGGTACCACATGCCGTGCAGGCCCTGGAACCCTTACCAGCTACCAAAACTGGGTGTGGTAGTACATGCCTATAATCCTAGCACTGAGGAGGCTGAGAAAGGAGGATCACTACAAGTCTGAGCTGCATAGTGAGGCCCTGTGCCAAATACATACATACATACATACATGCATACATACATACATACATACGCAGTGGTAAACACGTGGCATGGGAGATTCTTTTAAAGACTTTCATTGAAGGGAAATATATCGGCTTAGTTGGTTCTGTCTGTCTTAGATTCGGCAAGTAAAAAATGATTCTAATTTTAAACTTCCTAAGATAGCTTTATTTGCTTATGTCACTTTTTATTTGTTTTTAACTTTCCTTCAAAAAATTACTCATTTCTAGAATCAGATTTAGATAATTGGTGAAGGAATCATTCTGCCTCAGAGACCTTTTTACTTTAGTCTCTGTCCCTAGGGGGGCTCCTCAGGTTGTCGTATTTATTAGAGTTTACATATGGCTTTTATCTCACAGCTTTCCTCCTGGAAGCTGTGACCTGTTCTGGTGAAAATGTAACAATATTATGCCAGTAATTCCTCTGAATTATCTTTGAGGGTAATGGTTTTCTTCCTCTGAGAGATTAATTTGATCAGTGGAACTAATTTTCCAGGGTGAATGATATGTAGAACTCTCAGTGTCTTCTATCTAGAGAAATTCAGTATTAAAAGCTTTATTTGGGGGTAATAGAGATGTAGATCTTGGGAGGTAGTCTAAAGAAATGCTCAGGGAAAAAAGTTAAATCCTTTGATTTATAAAAATATTATACCTTTTGTATTTTCTTTTCTTCTCCAATTAATTTCTGTTACTTTAGGAAGGGGGGAAAGAAACCAAAACAATGTCAAGTAGCAATACAATCAGAAAGGAACACGGACAAATTAGACGATAGAACTCAAATCTAACAGCATCATCATGAATAGGAAAGCAATATTCTTGTATCAGGAATAAATGTAAAAAAAAGGGAAATAAATGTAATATTTTCCTTCTCTCTCTCTCTCTCTCTCTCTCTCTCTCTCTCTCTCTCTCTCTCTCTCTCTCTCTCTTCTTTCTTTCTTTCCTTTTGGAGCCATGAAGTTTGAAAAGACAATCAGACTACATCGCTTCACTTTCCAAATAGTCCTTAATTCTTTTTACAGATGGAAATGGGATCAAGAGATGGAGGTAGAGGAGAGGAGAAGAGGGGAAGTCAAACAAATTAAGATATATTATGCATATGTACTAACTCCTACAATGAATGTAATCATTATGTACTACAGACATGTACCAATAAAAATAAGAAAAAAATTCAAAACTAAAATGAACAAATGGGAGAGATTATAGCTTTACCTTTTACTGCTCTGCTGAATTAACTTTCTTCTTTCTTTCTTTCTTTCTTTCTTTCTTTCTTTCTTTCTTTCTTTCTTTCTTTCTTTCTTTCTTTCTTTCTTTCTTTCTTTCTTTCTTTCTTTCTTTCTTTCTTTCTTTCTTTCTTTCTTTCTTGTACAGGAGATTGAACTCAGGACCTTGTGCTTGCCAGTCAGGCATTTAAAATATAGCTATATCACCAGCTATATTTTCGTAGTGTGTATACCAGCACAGTCTAGTTGAGTGTGGCAGCCTATCCCTATAATCCTAGCTAGCTGAGAGGGTGATGCAGGAGGATTGCAGGTCAGAGGCTAGCCTGGCAAGCTCAATGATATAGCTTAATGAGTCCCTGTCTAAAAATAAAAGATCACTAGGTCTGCAGCTCAGTAGTGCAGTGCTTGCCTAGCATGTGTGAGGCTCTGGGTTTAATTTTAAAGCATTTTCATTGACCCCAAAAGAAGACCTATATCTTTTAAATACAGTAGTTACTTCCAATTTCCTCTCTCCAGCCACAGCTAATCTACTTTGTGTCCCTATGGATTTGCCTGTTCTGGACAGTTGATATAAATAGAATCATATGTGGTCATCATCTGCTGTTATTTAGTATAATGTTTTTAAGGTTCATCTGTGTTGTAACATGGGCCAGCATTTTCTTCTATTTTGTAGCATAATAATATCCCACTGTGTTGGATTGTATAATCAGCCCCTTGTGTCTGTAAGCTGGGTCCACATGTGTGGATTCAGCTAACCTGAGATCAAAAAACATTTAAAAAATATGCATTTGAACCAAATCTGTACAGGCTTTTTTTTTTCCTTGTTATTCCTTAAACAATAAAGCACAGCAGCTCTTTACATAGCATCTACAGTGTATTAGGTATTACTAGTAACCTGAAGGTGATTTGAAGTAAACAAGAAAATACTGCATATGTTATGTGTAAACACTATGGAATTTCATATGGGGCTTAGCATCGTTGGACTTTTGTCTCCATGGAGTACCCTAGGACCAATCTCCAGGGATGCTGAGGGAGGACTGCCCCGTATTTGTTTATCCATTCACCCGCTGTTGGCCACTTTGGTCATTTCTACTTACTTTAGTGTAAGTAAGGCTCCTGTGAACACTTATGTCCAAGTTACTGTGTAAGTGTTTTCCCTTCTCTTAGTTCTATACCTAGAAGAGGAATTGCTTGGTCTCCAATTTTTTGAAGCACTGCCAAACTACTTGCAAAAGTGGCTGCACTATTCTGCAGTTCAACTTTTTAAATATCTTCTCTGGCAGGGGAGGTAGCTTGGTGGTCTAAGTGCCTGCCTGGCAAGTGCAAGGACCTGGGCTCGATGCAGACCCTGGAGCATGAGATGCATTGTACAGGCCTCGAAACAAGGCATGGTGTAAACCAGCCTGTATCCCAGTACTGGGGAGGCTGAGACAGGAGGATCATTATGAGTCTGAGCTATGTAACAAAACCCTGTACCAAATAAATAGATAAATAAATAAATAAAAGATTAAGAAAAATTTAAATACCTTTTCTGTGCTTTATACTTTTCTAAGTTATATGACTGTTAAGATTGATTTTAGAATTATGAACTGAGTATCTTTTTTTTTTAAACTGAGTATCTTTTGACAGAAATGCTTTTTATAATGCTAAATTTATCTAAGCTAGTATTTGTCATTAATTTACTGTAACCTTATTTTTAGTATATTTCAACAAGTCCAAAATGGAATGTAATAGATAAAATTAATAGGTAAAACTATTAATTTTGTTTACAGAGTGGGAGGCTAAGCAAAGAGCTAGACTTAGTAAGTCATCATGTGAGGACAAAACTTGATGAACTGAAAAGGCAAGAAGTTGGAAGGCTAAGAATGCTAATTAGAGCTAAGTTGGATTCACTGCAAGGTAAGTGCTAACAAAGGTAGGGATGTTTCAGTAGGTGCATGTTGAAGTCAGTATTGATGAAACGCACATGCTATTACCATTATATCAACAAGGCAGGAGAATGAACTAAACAACAGGAAAATTCAACAAAGTAAACATAACCTAAAATATATTTTTGTCAGGGCTGGGGAGATAGCTCAGTAGAATGAGTGCTTGCCTGGCAAATACAGGGTCCTGAGTTCAATCCCCAGTACCGCCAAAAAAAAAAAAAAAAGTGTGTGTGTGTGTGTGTATGTGTGTATTTGTGCCTGTAAACAATGGATAACTAGAAGATATATTCAATGAAAATATTCCATTTACAATGAGAACAAGTATAAAATACTCAGAGTAAACCTGTTAAGAAATACACAAGATTTACCACAAAAACTTTAAAGTAAGCCAAGCATGGTAGTATAATCCCAGTACTTGGAAGGCTCAGGCAGGAGGATCATTGTGAGTCTGAGCTCAGCCTGAACTGCATAGTGAGACTTTCTCAATAAGACCAAAAAGTAAAATAAAACCTTTACAATATTCCTAAATGGTATAAACACAGACTTTAACAATCAGAAAAGCATTCTGCTTTTTAAGTCTTAACATTATAAAAATGCTAGTTCTCTTTAGATTAATTTATAATTTTACATGGTCCACATAAAAATATATGCTATTTTTTCTTTTTTCTTTTGGTAATAGTCAAATTAAGTTTAAAGTTCATGGGGGAAGAAAAGAAGCAAGAAAAGATAGATACCTCTGGAAAAGAACAGCAAAAAGTGATTAGAGAGTAGATATTAAATCTTTTAATTATTTTAGTTCTCAATATATAATCATATTTCTATAGATATAAATGGTTTTATCATTCTTTTCCAATGATTTTACCTCTAATTGTTTTTAATTTATATAACTCTTTTGGCTAACACCTCAAAGATAATAGTAATAATAATAATAATATTATTATTATTATTATTATTATTTTGGTGGAACTGGGGATTGAGTAGAGGGCTCATGTGTCCTTGTGACATGGCCTTATAGGTTGGCTATCTGGTTGATTGATTGTCATTGATAAACATCTGAACATTTACTCTTGGCAGAGTAGTAGTTTTTAAACTTTAGGTTGCTTCAGAATCATTTGGCTTGTTAAAGATACTTAAAAATACAGATTACTCCAAGTGATGAGGGCTATAGGGAAGACGGGGTGGGGGGGAAGGAAAGTAAATGGAATTAGGATGTGCTATGCATGTGTACAAACTCATGACTGTTGGAATCATTATGTATTACAAACATGAACTAAAAAAATTTAAGTGCAGATTACTAGATCTTAACCTCCAGGGAATCTGTTTCTGAGAATGAGTAATCTACATTTTAAACATGCACATCTGTTCATTGCATTGTATTTAGAGAAATGTGAGTAGAACATTAAGCTCTGTGATGGTGAACAGTCTCAGAAAAAAAGTACTGAAATTCTGAAATTAAGAATATCAATAAGAAGTAATCCAGGGTCAGCAAGATAGCTCAGTGGATTAAGTGCCTGCTTTGGCAAGTACAAGGATCAGGGATTGATCCCTGGTCCACATTCCAGGGCCAGCTCCACCCCCTGGGTACACTGAGCTATGAACAGTACAGGCGTGGTGGAGCATGCCTATAATCCCAGTGCTAGGGAGGCTGAAAACAGGAGGATCACTGCATAGTGAGACCCTATACTAAATACATAAAATGGAGGGAAAAGATATACCAAAAAAATTAAAACCCTAAAAGTTCTTCAGATGATCAGAAATTTTTATTCATAATTTCTGCATCATTGAGAAAATACTCATAAATTTTCTAAATCATATCAGATTATTTTCTTAGGTAATGAAATGTAACAACTGCCTTGGAATCAAGAAAATACTCTGGAGATTAAGGAGTTGGAGGTTGTCTAAGGGGAAAGAAATATCCATACACCTTGGGCCTCAAGTATGGAATTGCCCTGCATGTCTGACTACAGAAGATTACTTTTTATTTTTTAATTTTTGTATTTGATACAGGGTTTCACTACACAGCTCAGACCCAAGTGATCCTCCTGTTTTTAGCCTCCCCAGCGCTGGGGTTGCAGTCATGCTCCACCATGTCTGGAGTTGTGGCTGGCTCAGAACGCCTGGGTGTGGGGCTGACACCACATGTGGTACTGGTAATCGAACCCTGGTCCTTGTGCTTGCCTAAGCAGGCACTTAGTCCCCTGAGCTCTCTTGCTGACCCTGGATTACTTCTTATTGATATCCCTAATTTCAGAATTTGTTACTTGTTTTCTGAGACTGTTCACCATCACAGTGCTTAATGTTCTACTCTTCTCTAAACACAATGCAATGAACAGATGTGCATGTTTAAAATGTAGATTACTCATTCCCAGAACCAGATTCCCTAGAGTAAGATCTAGTAATCTGCATTTAAATTATTTTTAGTACATGTTTACAATACATGTAATGATACCCGGTACCAAATACATTAAAATAAATGAATTCAGTGAAGGTAGCCATGGTGGTTCCTGTCTATAGTCCCAGCTATTCAGGAGGCTGAGGTAAGTAGACCCCAACTTTGAGACCATCGTGGCAGCGTATTGAAATGCTGTCTTAAATAAAAAGTATTATAAAAAGGTTGTGGGACACTGCTCAGTAGTAGAGCTCTTAGCTAACAGGCTTGAGGTCCTAGATTCAGTCCCTAAAACCACCAAAATAACAATAGTAATAATAATGGTTCAATGAAGATTTAGCTCAAATAAATGTATCAGTTCTTTGCTTTATGGCATAGCAATATGTTCTAGACTTATCCTGTACCTTCCATGCCCCTAACCCTAGAATCAGCCATTTTTCTGAGTTGTTTCCATGGTTCATTTTAGCCAAGTATGACATTGCAGACCAAAGTCTATATTTCTTTGTGCTACTTTTCTTGACACATTTGTCAGACAGAGCCATGAACATACACAGCCCAAACACATATACACATGCTTGTACATGTAGATATATGTGCTCCAATATACATTATTTAGGTATGCTAAGTTCACACAGTGCTAATCCCCATCAATCTCCACAGAATTTTTTTTTTTACCATATGGGGTGTATTCAGGTTGGTCTTGAGCTCCTGGACTCAAATGATCTTCCTGCCACAGGCCCTCAGATAGCTGGGATTATAGGCGCATGGCCCTATGTCCAGATTTCCATAGAATTCTTTCTTGTCTTCCACCATTCCATACTGGTGTAGTCCATTTTCCCAAGTGGTGTCAGGCGCAGAAAGGAAAACTCAGACACACCTTGCCTTCTTTGTAGAAGGGGAGATCTCGCTTTATTGCGGAAGCACAGCAGTTTTTATAGTATAGCTAAGCCAATCAGCAGCAGCCACATACAAGCGTACAGCCAATCATGCTCTGTTGCCAGGCAGCCCCCTCATTCTCTCTGGATCTCGACAGACAGGGCAGGGCCACACTCTACTTCCTGTTATTCCAAACATACCAAGGCGGAACCCACAAGGAGTGCCAAGCTATTACATTGTTACCCAGGGATCCCGAGCTGCTGCTTGCACGGCTCCCAACATCTCCCCCTTTTTCTTTATTTTGTGCAGGTGAGAGTAGAGGCTTGACCCCGTTTTCTTGATGTGGGCCTTTGCAGGTCAGGCAATTGCAAGTGATCCTCACAATCTTGCAAGTGATCCTCACAATCCCAATTGTACCACCCGGTGCCTTTTGCACGGAGATGGGACCTTGGGCACCAACCCATTTGCA
>PVKA01055187.1:0-10429 GCA_004027165.1 Ctenomys sociabilis
TTTGCCTTCACAGGGAGCCCGGCAAGACCAGGCTGATCTCCTTCTTCCAGACCGACCTCAGTGGCTACTTGCCACAGAACGTGGTGGACTCCTTCTTCCCACGCAGTATGGCCTGCTTTTATGCCAACCTTCAGAAAGCGGTGAAGCAGTTCCACAGCTGAGCTTTCACTTGAGAGCTGGTGGAGATCGGGCCTGACAGGAGCCCAAGGTGCTGTGAGAGCCCGAAGGCTGGTTTCTGCTCTTTTGAGACACCTGGTGGCCAGCGAGTCTGCACCAGCCACAGGCAGCAGGTGCTACCCCTTCTTCTCAGGAATGGCGTGGGAGCTGTTAGCTGCTGCGGCTCTGCCTGGGATCCAAGCAGACTGCTGGGTGGACCCAGACTTCTAGCCACCTGACAGGGCCTCATCTCAGCCTGGATGATGCTATGCAGTTCAGAACCCTAGTGCCAGCCCCTGCTAAGAGGCCTGTGCTGTGAGCTGTGACTAGACTGAATACTGTGTCCTGCACCGTTTACCTGCACCTCTAGCTGCCCCATCCTGTGTTAGCAATTCGGACTTGTGTAGGTTAACATTGTACAAGATTCCCCACTTCATGTCACCCTGGGAACGGTGATGGAAACAATGAGATAAGCCTTAAGGGAAGTACTTCAGTGTGCCTTGGTGTGTGTCTTCCTCTGATGGCCATTCCTCGTCTGTCTTCTTTCCCCTCTGAATTTGCCTCCATGGCCCTAGCGACTGCTGTTTGCTTACACCCTGTCCAGACCCACAGCCTGGTGGTGATTATAGACTCAGCTCTGGGGAGAAGAGGCCCCTGCCAAGGCACCCGTCTGCCTCTTCTCTCCTACGGGGCCAGGGCAAGGGTTTGCTGCCAGCCAGGTTAGAGAGAGGGGTGGAGGAGAGGCCTGGCTGGATACCCTGGATCTGCCTTGGATCCAGCAGGGGCTGCCCCCACCCCCCACCCCAGACCAGCACAGTGGCTCAGCTTCCCTACCAGATTCTTGGCTGGAAGCTTTCATGCCTTGCCTTTCCCTCTACCCAGTGAGGCTACACAGCCAGGGACCTTCACAATCCTTCTGACATTCACCCTTGGGAGAGGCCCTTGGAACCAAAGCTGCTCCCATACTTGAGCCTGCAGGGAGTTGCCACAGATCCTGCCTTTGCCCTTCCAGAGGGAAACACTTCTCTGGAGTGAGAGCAGCCCCTTCTCCACCTTGGAGGACTGCTGTGACTCACTGCCAAGGTGGAAAGAGCTCCCCTTCTCAGTCACACTGGTGAGGTCCTCAGCTCCTGCATCTCCCCCCGGAATCTCCATGGGATGCCGGTGCTTAATTAAAAATCATTCCCAGGGGCCAGGGAGATAGCTTACAAGCGCAAGGGCCCGAGTTCAATCCCCGGTTCCCCCCCCCCCAAAAAAAAATCATTCCCAGTGAGTGAGTATCCCCACAGTGTGACCAGCCCTGTCCTGTGTCAGCTCCCTAGGATCAGACTGGTTCATGCCTCTTCTGTGAGGTCCAGACCGCAAAGGCCCCAAGTTGGGGCCATGCACAGGCCTGTCTAGCAGGCTGGAAGGTCAACCTCACAAGGACATGAATCACTGGGCCCATAGGACACTGGGCCCACACTCCTGGCACCATGCTGCCTGACACAGGGTTAAATTGGTTTGAACCCTAGGGAAGGAGCCAGAAAGCAAGCTTGAAAGTGGGTTGGCATGTAGTGCATTACATGAGCTCTGGTGCAGTGGAGCTGGTATGGGAATCAAAGACCAAGCGCTGCTGTGAGATCATCTCTCTTGTGGGGATGGCCCACATTTCCTGGCTGGGGAGGGAGCAGGTAGAAGCAGCACTGTACTCTAGAGGATGAGCTTTTATTTTAAAGCTTGGTGACTTCTGACCTGCGGACCTCCTTGGCCTAGAGGCCAGGCTCCTGGTGTCATGTGTCCTCCGCAGCTCTAAGGCAGCTGGGTGCAGGAGGGAAGGGACCTTTTAAAGCAGCCCAGAGACAGGAGGAGGAACGCTGGGTGGGAGGGTCAGGGCGAGAGACACGTGCTCTCTGTTGTGTGGCCACACCGTCCCACCCTGGACACGCATATTGTACTAAACCACACCTTTCACTGTTGGGTCAAGTTTACATTCAGTGTTTCTCTTAAGTCGAGGAAGCCAATAGAAATGCTCTCACATTTCTAATCGCTCATCTACCCCGTGGCAAGACACAGAATGGGGTGAGTGAGGCAGAAGGTAGGAAACAAAGTCCTCTGAGCAGATGTTTCTCAGAAGGAATAAAACAGTAAGCCAATGCCAGCTGTGCTCACATCACCCAGGGAGTCCACAAGAGGACGAGGATCTTGTGGGGCTTTCTACTGGTCCACAGTCAGGAAGTGGCTTCTTGTCTTCCTACAGGCCCTGCAGAAGCCACCAAGCTACACTGTCATGATGCCATTGATGATTGCCCGGGAAGAAGTGCTTTCAGTGATTTCTCTGTGGGCCTTGTCCTTACTTCATAGGAGCAGAGCCTGGAGAGCGGCCAGGACTGGCCAGGCTGGGGCACAGAACACTGGCTGCTCTAAGTCACACTGACTTCTCCAAGGCTCGGCAGTAAGGAGCTTGAGGTAACTAAAGCAAACAGCCCCATGGCCAGGCATTCAGAGGGATTTTCCCTACAATGGTCTGGCCTTAAAACTGCCTTTGCCTGTTTGTCTCTACCACTCAGTCTGCCTGATTACCTACCCCCTCCCCCCCCAGCTCACAAATCATGTCCTGTCCCTGCATCTCTGTGCACATTCATCTTTTATTTATTTATTTTTTTTTTGGTACAGGGTCTCACTATGCAGCTTGAATTTGTGATACTCCTGTTTCAGCCTCCCCAGCACTGGGATTACAAGTGTGAGCCACCATGCCCGCATGGCACACCCTGAGTTCTGGGTCTGGCGTGGCATGTGGTACCGAGGATCATACCTGTGTCCTTCACTTGCCAGGCAGGTGCTTGGGCCACCAAGCCATCCCCCAGCCCTCTGTGCACATTAACACCTGGACACGGAGCCCCCTGCTATAGCAGCTGCATCATCAGGAAGCCACCTATTTAACACACCGCACAGCTCACGGCCCGTGGTGGCTATGTTTTTCCTTCACACTCACGTTCGTGTTGGTACATCCCGCCATACCTGTACATGCTTAGTGCCTCACCTACAGGCATCTTGGCTCCCTGGGCCCGTCACCCGGCACCACCTACCTGATCACTTCTCCAACCCAAATAAACATAGATTTCTCAATGTTTTGTGTGATAGGCTATGTTCTCCAAAGCAACCCAGGCAACATTCCCCTCCCCTTAAGCCTGGCCTGTCAGGGCTGGCTCTAACCTAGCATCCAGGGGAAGGCTGAGTTCCCAAGCACCAGCCCACTCTCTCCTGCTTGAGGGGAGACAGTCCTTCACGTGGCTCCTGCCCCAGCCTTGGGGTGGCCACTAGGTGTCAAGTGACACAGAGACGAACTATCCCTCCAAGTCCTGCCATATGGCAGACTCAGAAAAAAAAAAAAAAAAAATGAAGTTGCTGCTGCGGGTGGATGGTGACATGGCTGTAGTACTTGTAAGAAGTGGCAGAGCAGGACCTGTCAGATTGCAATCTATGCATTTTATTATGGCACCATAACATCATCACTCAGCTCTTTCTATATACATAGTTTGTATCGGCCACCCCAGTGTGACCCTCTCCTCACTTTGGGCCAGTCTTCTTGTGGGTGGTGTCCCAAAAGGTCCATACCTGAACAGCCACCAGCAGGACACATCTCTGGGCTTCCCCCAGTCCTGGG
The DNA here is from genome assembly GCA_004027165.1 of Ctenomys sociabilis. NCBI lineage: Eukaryota > Metazoa > Chordata > Mammalia > Rodentia > Ctenomyidae > Ctenomys > Ctenomys sociabilis. The sequence continues at coordinate 3,803 of PVKA01055187.1, forward strand.
TGGGCAGCAGAGACCCTGAGAATTGGCACCTTGGAACATGCATTGCCTCAGCTTAGCTTGGCTTCTGGGTCAGCATCCTTCCTGCCTTAGGGTCCTCAGCAGCTGTCTCCTTGGCCTGGAGACTCTTCCTCTTGAGGACAATTGTGACAGGCCCATCTGGAAGAGCCTTGATGACATTCCAGGCTTCAAATCGCGTGAGGCCCTGCACAGCCGTGCCAGCCAGTTGCAGGATCTCATCTCCAGGCTGGACTGGCTCAATCTGTTCTGAGGCGGCCCCTGAAATTAGGGAGGAGATGACTGTGGGTTCTTTGTGTAGCAGAAATTAGAAGGATTCTCTCCCACTTTGGTTTCTGAGGAACCAGAACAGCAGCAAGAGGGCAGCACCCCACCCATTGGGAGCTTGATGGTTCTAGAATGACCCCTCATGCCTAGAGACTGTGTGGACACCAAGCTCCTCTTGAAAGAGAAAAATGGTACAAGAGAAATTCTTACCCTTGTAACCATGAGAGTGAAACTGAACATGCAGGACGCCTGGTTGTATCATTGAACCAGGCTTCACAAACTGAAGATCATTGATCTACCCTTGGACTCGATCTCACCCTGCTATCTAATCAGAAGAACTGCCGGCCTATCCTGTTTTGTCTGTGTCCTCCTTTGTACCTCCTCAGGAATTATATAGAAGCCCTACACCAACAGAGATTAGGTCCTGACATTCTGAGAGTGATCCCAATCGGTACCCACTGACATAAACAAATCTGCCTCTAAATCCTGGGAGTCACTGTGATGTTTATGCTGGCTTCTACATGTGGAACATCAGCCAGGAGGACTGACCAGGAAGACCTCTTTGGTCTCCACTCATGGCCCTCATGGACAGAGCAAGGACCTCTCCAGGCCCTGATGGGAACGCACGACCTTGAGATTTCTCGAGCCCTTTCGGAGGTCTGCAGGAAGATTCCTGGCTCCCTGCTTGAGCAGCTCACGCTGTGTGTCTTGTCTGTCTGTCTTCCAGTCGGCATGTCTTCCTGCCTGCCTGATTCTGGTAAGACCTACAGAAGAACCCCCGTTATTCTATCAGTCCTGCTCAGCATGAGCATAAGAAGAGCTTGATCAACTCTTGTTGAGGCCACCCTCTAGGGAAGGGGCCCTGGAATGTTTAACCTGTGAGTGCCTGCTGGCTGTCGGTGGGGGTGAATGGAACCGACAGCGCAAGCAACAGGCTGCTTCGTTTGTGCACCGAGACTGGGAAGCACTGGTCACGGTGACTGACTGGGCCCTCGTCTGCAGTCCCCTGGTGACTCACATATGGCACAACAGAGGCCTCACACTCTTCTTAGCTGTCAGACCTAAGTCCTCAGGAGGTACGCAGTCAGGCAAGCAAGCATCTGAATGGTCCCTCTCTGGGGAGCACCCACCCTCTGTCTTTTGCATCATCATTAAGGGCTACACAACATACACTGCAGCAAGACAGAAGGGGAAAAAATTAGTTAAAACCCACAGTCCCTGGCTGTAGGAAAAGGGGCTTTTATAGAGTTAAAAATAAAACCAAATGGCTCCCTGCATCTCAAATAATAAAGAAAAGAAAAAGAGCCCCATTTTTCCTTAGAATCCTGCCTTGGCGCCCTTGTCAGCTGCCGAAGTTGCTGCCAACACCCATAGTTTCACTCTCCACTCCCAATTCATCTCCTTCCAGCCAGCTGAGCTGGTTCCAGCCAGCCACTGCCTGGGTTCAGCCACGGAGACCCTCCCTCCAGAGCCCGCTGCCTACATGTCCACCCCGGTAGGTGGAATGTCTAACGTCCCCCCCCCCAAGAAGACGGTCAACAGCTCCTTCTGAGGTCCACATTTTGACGGAGGACAAACTGCACTGTCAGCCCTGACAAATGAGTTACGCCCTGCCCTGTTGGGCCTGAGTAGATAGGGCAGATGAGCTCCATCAAATTGGGTCCCTGAGAGCCCAGAGTCATTGCAAAAGTTGGGGAGAAAATCTGTCATTTTGTTGACAGTGGAATAGAACTCTCTGCTTTCCAAAGTTCTCTCTGTCAGGAAGGTACCGTCACTGGGGCACCTGGGATTCTCGGCTCTTGCCCCTTTCCACCAGGCACACAGAGAGGGAGGACGTTGCCCTCATGCCAAGCCAGTCAGCCTCCCTCTCAGTTAACCCTGCACATTTGACTTTGACTCTTCCCTGAGAATAAGATGCCTGCACCAGCCTAAGACAGATAACCACAATCCTGAAGTCCTGAAAACTCTCCTCGCAGAGGTGCAGACGAAAGACTCACCTCTGGGCCTGGACATCAACCCTGCTGCTTCATCAGATTCCCATTGCTATCAGATGTTGCAGAAAGCACAAGAAGGCGTCCAGCCACATGTCAGCCTGATGAGCTATTAATCACCTTAGGCAAGATCACTGTGAAGGATTTTTTGGGGGGGCTGGCTTAGGATGCCTTAAGGGCAGATCTAGAAAGGCATAAGGATCTGGAGTTCAAACCACAGTATCCTGAGCCCAACTGCATTTGCTTAAGCAGGTACTTAACTGAGCTATTGGGCAAATGACCAAAAGTTCAGAAAGACTTTTCTGGGGGTGGGCAGGGGAGCTGGCTCAGGATGCCTTAAGGGCAGGTCTGGAAAGGCATGAGGATCTGGGGATCAAACCACAGCATCCTGGCAAGATCTCTGTGCTGTCAACAATGCAGAAAAGACACCATCCTCTCCTTGTGAGTTGCTGCACCAGCCCCACCCTCAGGGCTGGCTGAGCTGGCCAGAGAGAGAGCGAGAGAAACAGACAGACAGACAGACAGACAGACAAAGAGAAAGTCATCCTAGTCATCGAAACAAACCCATGAAAGGCTCTTAGATTCAGCCCAAGCCAGAAAAGCTTCCTCCTATTCTGCTCAAAGATCCTGTTCAGTACTCATTGAGGTAAATAAATCTGCCTTCAAATCCCAGGTGTCATTTCAGTATTTCTGCTTGCCATTTCACTCTCTCTGTGGCTTCTGAAAGCCTGTGGCCCAGAGGGAGGAGATTTAGACTCTAGCTTAAAAGACTGGGAAACTGTGTCCTCCTTAAGTAGATACAGAGCCAGTATCTCAGCCCCTTCTCCCCTTCTCCTAGGATCATTAGCACTGGGTGGGGAGGGAAGGATGTCGCAGTGAAGCAGTCTTGGGGCTCCTGGAGAAGACCTCTGCATTTGTGTAGAGAGGACACATTCTCCCCAAGCTGCATATGGAAACATGCAGCTCTTTATATTGTATATATTTTACTGTTTATATTTGTGGAAAATCTCCTGTTCACTTGACACCATGATCTTACGAAGAGTGAATAAGAGCAGAAAACAATAATGATCAAAGTGAAAATGTAGCTAAGTCTATTTTCAGTGGCTGTACCAGGTGTGCTGCACATGTTCTGTGCTTATAACAGTGATGTGTTCCCATCTCACAGGGAGAAGACCAGAGATGCAAGTAACTGGCTCGGTGCTTCAGAGCCACTTGCAAGGAGATGTGGGTTTGAACTTTGACTTTCTAGCTCAGCCCTCTGATGGAGGCCACCGTGAAAGGACTCTGAGCAGGACTTAATGCTAACCAGTTGGCTTTTCGTGTTTGCTCATTTGACCAAGGCCTTGGCCACTTGTCTAGAGATGGGCAGCAGACTCCAAGTCACATGGAGGGAAAACTTTCTCTTAGGCTTCCACAGAGAGCAAATTGGTCGAGCGATGGCCGTGACTCATCTACAAGGCTGACACTGACACGGGATCTACAAAGTGTGGTACAGGGTTACAGGATAAACCCTGAGGGTACCTGATTGACTTTATATGATACAAAAGTTACATTTTTTGTTATGTAGGTCTTGCTTTAACTCAGTCTTAACTATCCAGCAGAAAAGTATAAAAATGGAGGTATATAAAGTCATATTAATGTAATGAGCTGTGAATGGCTCAAGTCAACAACTTCGGTGGATAACCTGCTTCTACTGTAGACCACTGATCCGTGTTGGATTGCTTCATTTAAAATATAGATAGATAGATAGATATAGATATATAAAATTAGCCATCCATGTTTTGAAAATCTGTAACATATGTATCATTGTATGTTACCCTGTTTATGTCGTTTTTTTCTCTTTGTTTTTGCTTCTATTTTTCACTCTTCAAGTTAAAATACAAATAAATAATTTTTTTTAAAAAAAGAAGTGAACCTCCATAAGCCACTGGTTCCAACTGAGACCTATAATGGTGGATGAAGCCAGGACACCTCAAAGGACAAGACAAGGCTACACCTAAGGACACCTGGCTCTAATGTCAGTTACCTAGAGAAAGACTGTAGCTGCCGGCATCTCACTCCTGGGTGCAGACCTGTCTGGAGATAACATAGTTCTGCTAAATTACCATGATGTCTTACTTGGAGAAACCCTTTAGCAGACTTCCAAGGTCCTTGCAAGGTCCTGCCTAGATTCCCACCTTCTTTCAGTATTCTCTTCCTTTATTTGACAACTAAATAAATATGGGTCACCCAGAGAAGATCTTTGTCTTAGCACCCAGAGAATCTTGAATTCTGTTAGCGGGTCTTCCTGGGGCCTTAAAATCATATGACTTGGCTCATTTATTTAAGCCTTCACCATACACTCATTTGGGAGATTTGGAGCCTGATCAGTCCATGATAACTGAGGGACAATATTAACACATTGGCCCTGGGTGGCCAGATGGCCGGGACAGAGAGTGATAGGCCCAAGGCCAGGCCACTAGGGCAGGAGAGCTGATCAGAGCCAAGGCTTCTGATCCTGGGCCCATGCTCAACTTTGAGGTTGAAAGTTTCTTTCTCAGAATTAGGATTAGCATGGTTTCTGAGACAACCTGCACACAGCCTTCGGGCTGCCCTGGGTTTCCACAGTTGCCGCACAGCTGCTCCTAACACAGCCGCTCACCATGGGCCTGGGGGACAGAGACCCTTTTCATCACATCCTTGAAGCTTCAGACCCCTACCCTCCTAGTTCTGTGTTCAAAGAGCCACTGGCCCCAAGGGTATCTGGGACACACTCCAGGCCACCTGATTCCCTGTCCCGGGCTTCTCATTCCCTTGCTCTGAGTGGTTCTGAGTGGTCTAACCCATCAGCTTCCAGCTTGAGGGAGAGGAAGGAGTTGAGGTGACCATTCACAACTTCAAAATCCAAATCCAAGTACCCCCAGTGTCAGACTGATTTACACCTCAAACCTGGATGAACAAAATATCAAACATAAATATAAGCAGGACAGAATTATGTTCAGGAATAAGATAAAGCCAAGCAGGCCAGGTTGTATGAGTATAACACCAGACTTGGACTCTAAGACTTTGCTATTTTGTTCATCATGAATTTTAAAAATTAATTTTGATTCCCTAAAAAATATTTCATGGGAATTGGACAGAACTTGCTAGCTGCATGTGGTGCTCCCTGGACTCTTGTGCCTCAGGTTGGAGGCTCACCTGGTCCTGGTCCTGGCCCTGCCCACAGGGACCATAACAACCCCGGTCACTATGAGAACCCAGCATCACAGAGCGGGTAAGGAAGTATCTGAGCAAAGGGAAACAGGTTGAAAAAGCAAAACTGAGTCCCAAAGACAGGGCTTGCAAAAGGACATAGGTCTTGGAGAAGCCAGTGAGGCCCAAAGGCTTCAAGCGCTTTCTGGGCCTGTCCCCAAGCCCACATCTGGGGACCACACGAACATCAGACCACTCCGCACCTTTGAAAATCCTGTTGACTGTGAGAGGCTTGTCTCCATGCAGGGAGCCCTTCCCTCCTTCCAGGCTGAAGCCCAGCCCCGCAGACGTCTTCTCCAGGGTTACCGTGTAGACCGTGGCCTCTGCAGCTAAAGAAAAAGGGTCTGTGTCAGAGAACCCTTCTCTCCTGCCACATGCACCTTGGCTGCTGCTCCAGCCCACCGCTCATACTGTTCCCCCAGGCATGCTCAGCAGCCCACCGGCACGGTCCCCACGTGGTCAAGGCCATGTGGCCCTCAAGGGTTCCTCAGCTGGGACAACTTACTTAATTCCACAGAAACATCACTGGCTGTCAAAGCTGATGCTGCAGAGTCAGTGGAAGAGTTCAGGTCCGGTGTGGTCTCCGGCATTATCCGCCGTGTGACAATCACAGCTTGTCTTGGGTCCCGAGCTTGGCGCAGGATGGCCAGGGCATCGCTGTGTGTCGTGCCTTTGAGGGACTTGCCGTTGATAGAAAGGACCTCACTGCCCCTCTGAATCGTCCCTTCCTGGGAGGCCAGCCCATTTGGAAACACTCTGTGAACCTTCAAGAGCCAAAGAAGTCAGAACCAGGAGCCACCCACACGGGGTCCACTTCCTGAGGGAGGAAGACCTGGACCAGCCCAGCTAGTCAGCCAGCCCCAGGGAACTTCCAGGCTAAAGAAGATGAACTTGGGCCAGGGATGTATCTCAACAGCACAGTGCTTGCCTGGGAAGTGTGAGGTAGTGAGTTGGATTCCTAGTGCAAACAAATGAACAAACAAATGCAAGAAAGAAAGAATGAAAGAAAGAGAGAGAAAGAGACAAAGAAGAGAGAAAGAGAGAGAGAAGAGAAGAGAAGAGAAGAGAAGAGAAGAGAAGAGAAGAGAAGAGAAGAGAAGAGAAGAGAAGAGAAGAGAGGAGG
>PVKA01055188.1:0-10431 GCA_004027165.1 Ctenomys sociabilis
GAGAAAGAAGAAAAAGGCAACAAAAAGCCAGGAGCAGGGGTGCACACCTGTAATCCTAGGTACTTAGGTTAAGGCAGGACACTTGAGCCTACGACTTGGAAGGCAGCCCAAGCAACATACAGTCCTGTCTCAAAACAAATGACAAAGGGCCAGGAGATGGCTCAGTGCAATGAATGCTTCCCTGGCAAGCACAAGGGCCTGAGCTCAATCCCTGGTTCTGCCAAAACGACAACAATGATGACAATGACAAATCAGCCTGATTTCCCCTTTTGATGCTGGCAGAAGACATGAGCAGAGGACTTAAGAACTTGCTGAATGCTTGGGCGAAAGGTGTTGGGTGATAGTCATGTTTCCCATGCAAAGGTCAAAAAATAACAGGAAGGAACACAGAAACTAACAAAAATAACAGAAACTTCAGAACATAGCTCACAGGGTATCCCCTGACAGAGTCTCAGCCTCTCTTAATTCCTCTCATAATTCTTCTCACATTTAGAATGCTTGTCTTTCTGTGGACTTAACTTTGTGGGATTTCCTTTCTCAGCTGAGCTCCATGAGATCAAAGGTTTGTCTGTATCTTGCTCTTCTACTAGTAGGTGCTCAGTAAATACCTGCTAAACTGAATGGCCTGTGTGTCACGCAGGAGGCAGTCCAGGCTGAGACCCACACAAAGTGAATGTGTTGCGGGGGAACAAAGCAGCTCACGGTGTCCCCACCCAGTGGCTTTCTCCGTGTATTCCAGTGCCAGCAGAAAGTCTCTGGAAAGAAAGTCCAAAGCCTGTCTGGCAGGGAAGAGGAGAGAGCTGAGGGTGTGAGGCTGCCAGGGCAAGGGAGGAAGCCAGCAGTCCCATGCTGAGGGCGTGGCATCTGGGGGGAGCTGTGTACCGCTGCCACAGCTGTGGCCTGGGATCTAACATCTGGAGGCTGAATTCCAGGAGGAGAGACACACATTCCTGGGAGCAGATGCCAACTTGGAAAGTCACACAGAGTGATGGAACTACTCTAGTAGCGGCTAAGAAGGACCATCACCCCCTCCAGAATCTGGGGGAGAGGTGAGGCCCCAGCCTAGCCCCAACCTTGACTCAGCCCCTGTGCTACCAGATCCAGGATGGGACAGTTTGGGGCAGAGAAAACTGGAGCTCAGAAGTCAGACCTGGGTTCAAAGACCAGTTACTGAACAGCTCACTAATTACAAGGGCCCTTGCCTGGCGTGGTGGCGCATGCCTGTAATCCCAGCACTTGGGAGGCTGAGGCAGGAGGATTGTTGTGAGTTCAAGATCAGCTTGAGCTACAAAGTGAGCTTAAGGCCATCCCGAACTGCATAGTGAGACCCTGTCTCAAAAAGACATTAAAAACAAAAACAAAAACAAGGGCCCAGAGCTCCACAGTATCCTTGGGACACTGGCCTGCATTTGCAGCCAAATTCCCTCTATGTTCCTTTTGCCCTTGGGCCAGTGGGAGACCTGGATGTCTTGCTTGCTTCTCCGAGGGTCCCAGCAGTATCCTGGGCTTGTCTCTCTTTGGCAGGAGTTGGTTCCCAGGTCATCCCTGACGAACTCAGGACGCAGCTGATTGGACCAGTGTGGGTCAGGAGCACATCCCATGGAGAAATGGGGAGTTGTGGGCCATAAAGGAACAGTAACTCCCCAACTCTACTAGCCTTCCTCCCAGGATTGCCTTCTGGGGCTCGTGCCAAAGCCAGCTTTGAGGGCTTTTCCCTACTAGGATGTGCCTTTGGTTAAGTCTCTGTCTTAAGCTCTCGGAAGCTCATCTTCTTCATCTCTGAAATCTCCTGGGATTCCTTTAGGCATTAGGAAGCACAGCAGTGATAACTAACTAATGTCTGGTTCTTGCTCTTGGATCTAGGTTCTGTGTGATCTGTCAAGACAATACATGTGCAGGGGCTGGGGAGATGGCTCAGTAGAATAAGCGCTTGCCTGGCAAGTGCAAGGGCCTGAGTCCAATCCCCAGTTCTGTCAAACAAAACAAACAACAACAAAAAAAGTGTGCTTTTGTGCTGGCGGGTGGATGTATGTGTGCATGCGTGCTTAGCCCACATTTTGATCTCTAAGGAGTTTTGTGTGGACTTACTCTCAGCAGGGCATTAGGGTGGCACTGAAGAGCCAGTGGAGACAGGAACAGAGAACAGGTGGAAGGAGAACACAGTCCAGTCCCAAAGTGGGCCTCATCTGCAGGGCCTGCAGGCCCAGGCCTGCCTGCTGGAGGTGACTCTGAGCACCTCGACCTGGAGCCGGGGAGAGGCCTGGTGAGTTCTCCCTGCCTCTGCCCTGCCACCTCAGGAACATGTGTGGCCATCTGACATTGAAGGACCCCAGATTTGGCCTTGAAGGTCAACTCCATTCTCCCTTCTGGAGAAGGGGTAAGAAGGCTCTCCAGACGAGAGCCAGTGCCCAGGCAGAGCCTTTTGGAGGTCTGGGAGCACCAGGAGCCTCAGGGAGGGCAGAGGGCAGAGACCAAGCGTCCTCAAAGCTTTCTGCTATTCCTGTGAACCTCTCAAGCAGAGCACTTTCTGAATTTTCAGGGGGCAGTGGAGTGTTAGAATGAGCATGCCAGCACTGGCTCTGTGCCCTCCAGTCCTGCCTATACTGCTTGCCTCGCCTGTGTCCTTTTCCCTGACCCAGATGAGGGTACTGGCCCATCCCCCACTACCCCAGGTATTGTATTCTTCTAATCTCAGCTCTGATTCCACCTCCTCAGACACATCTTCCTGGGCTAGAAACTCAAGGCCAAATCTGAGGTCCTGTGGTTATCCCACAGCTGGCAAGGGTGGGAGGGGGGTTTAGTACTTCTTTTGGGAACCTAATGGGGACACTGCATCAGTTGACATGGTGGTGAGGGACTCCTGTGAGACAGTCTGGTCTCTTGTCCACATCCTGTGTGCCCTGAACATGCTAAGACAGACCTTGGCTTTGCCCTCTTTTGGATCTTTTTTCCTTTTTTTTTTTTTTTTTTCTTTCTGTATTTAGCACAGGAGTTTCATCCCCAGTACTAGGTCTCACTACATAGATAGGACTCATGACACTGACTTCTATTTTCAGCCTCCCAAGAGTTGGAATTACAGGTGTGGGCCACCACACTGAGTTTCAATCCCCAACTCAGTGCACCCCAGGGGCGGATCTGGTGCAGCACAACCGGGGATTGAACCCTGGCCACTGTGTTCTGCCTAAGCAGGTGCTTTAGTCTGCTGAGCTATTTGGCCAGCCCAACAAGTTACATCATGTCTTGAGATTTTTTTTTTTTTTTTTTTTTTTTCTTTTTGGTACTAGGGATTGAACTCAGGACTCTGTGCTTGCCAGGCAGGTACTTATTCTACTGAGCTATCTCCCTGGCCCCTTCATTTTTCATTTTGACACAGGGTCTTATAAGTCTCTGAGTTTCCCAGATTGGGTTCAAACATTTGGTCCTCTTGCCTCAGTGTCATTGGGATTACAGGGATGCATGACCCTGCCCAGCAGATATCTTTTTATTGTGTTCATCTAGTCTCTTCTGTTACGTGACTGAATCCCCAAAGTTGAAGAGTTTAGTAATGACAGCTACATTTTCTGAGTTTGCTAAGTGTTTATAAAAAATCAAGACAGAGGCTTGGGAGATGGCTTAGTAGAATAAGTGCTTCCCTGGCAAGCACAAGGGCCTGAGTTCAATCCCCTGTTCTGCCCCCCCCCCAAAAAAATTGAGAGAGCAGGGTGTGGTGGTGCATTTCTGTAATCCCAGCACTCAAGAGGCTGAGGCAGGAGGATTGCCACAATTTCAAGTCTGAGGCCAGCCTGGCTGCAAAGTGAGTTCAAGGCCAGCCTGAACTGCATATGGAGACCCCGTCTCAAAAGCACACACACACACACACACACACACACACACACACAATGAGTTTCATCCCCAGTACTGCAAAAAAAAAAAAAAAAATTTGAAACCTGGAGGTGTAGTACAGTGGTAGAGCACTTATCTCATATATATGAGGACTTGAGTTCCTTCTCCAGCATTGTAAGGGGGGAGAGAAAAAATTGAGATATAATTTACATATCATAAAATTCACCTTTTAAAAATATATAGTCAGCCTTGGCAGCCTCATCCATGGGGCCCATTTAGCAGGGACAGAGTTTGGGCATGGTGGTGCATACCTGTAATCTCAGCGCTAGGGTGGCTGAAAACAGGAGGATCACCATGAGTCTGATTTGTGTGGTGAGACCCTGTACCAAATACATAAATGAAAAAAAAAAAAATCAGTGAGCATTTCTGTCACTGCAAGAGGAAACTGTATACCCTTTGACCCCATTCCTCTCTTTTCCCAGGCGCTGGTGACTTTCTACTTTTTTTTGATGTACAGGGTCTCACTACACAGATTAGACTCATAGTGATCCTCCTGTTTTCAGCCTCCCAAGCTCTGGGATTATAGGCGTGCACCGCCATGCCTAGTCTCAATCGCTGTATTAGCATCCCTAGGGTGGGGCCAGCACAGCATGCCAGGGATCAAACCCCTGGCCCTGCACCTGCCTAAGCAGGCACTTTAGTCCATTAAGCTATCCAGCTGCCCCCCATCCTCCAGCACTTACTTTCTACTTTTGATAGAATGTTAGCCTATTTGCCTTTCCTGGACATTTCAAAACAAATACATGGTCTATGTGAATGATGACTGGCACCTCTCGCTTTATATCTGTTGTTGAACATCATCCTTGTAGCATAGATGGGTACCTTGTTCCATTACTTTTTTCACTTCTAGTAGTGGTAGGGATTGAAACCAGGGCCTTCTGGCTGAACTAAATACTCAACCCTTCACCCTTTTTGTTATTTCTTGAGATAGGGTCTCACTAAATTGATCAGAGTAGGCTAGAACTCGGCAACTCTCCTGGTCCTGGAAGAGGAGGTCCTGGGCTCAGCCTCCCAGAACACTAGGATTGCAGGTGTGTACCTCCACAGCCAGGTGAGTTTTTGTTTGTTTGTCTTTTTGAGATAGGGTTTCATTATACAGTTCAAGCTGGCCTTGAGCTCACTCTGTAGTCTAGGTTAGCCTTGAATTTGCAGTGATCCTCCTGTCTCAGCCTCCCAAGGGCTGGGACTAGAGGTGTGTACCACCATGCCCAGCTTCAGTGGAGGTGAAAAGTGGGAAAATTATTAGAGATTATGAATGGGGAATGGGAAATAGGAATAGCTCCTGAGAGACAGGAGAGATCTTGAGTGGGTTGCCCAAGGTGGCTTTGAATCTTTAAAGGTGTGTTACCAGATGTGGTAGCCCAAGCCTGTAGTCCTAGCATTCTGGAGGCTCAAGCAGAAGGAGCTCCATAAGTTCTAGGCCAGCCTAGGCTACTTAGTGAGTTCAAGGCCAGCCTGAGCTGTATAACAGGGCCTATCAAAGAAAGAAAGAAAGAAAGAAAGAAAGAAAGAAAGAAAGAAAGAAAGAAAGAAAGAAAGAAAGAAAGCAAGCAAGCCAACCAGCTGAGGAGATAGCGCAGTAGAAGCAGTAGAATAAGCACTTGCCTGGCAAGTGCAAGGGCCTGAGTGCAATCCCCAATTCTGCCAAAAAAAAAAAAAAAAAAAAAAAAAAAAAAAAAAAAAAAAAAAAAAAAAGAAAAGAAAGAGAAAGAACAAGTATGGTCTTTAAACATGCTAGGCCTGCCCTTGCCAGGGAGTTATACCTCAGGCCTCCTTCAGGGCTTTTCAACAAATACCTCCTTTACCTCTCCACTGCAGACAGCTTTCAAGGGAGTGAATCAAGGTCTCATGGCTTTAGGCAAAAGAGTAGAACTGGAATTGTCTGGCTCCAGATGACATTGGTGTTTCTGATCATTTTTTATCGCTGCCTGCTGGTGGTGGTGGGGGGTGTGGACACACAGCAGCTGTCACTGACTTCCCCCAGGCCCCTACAAGCCTCAGAGCTCCCTGACCTGTCCAGGTGAATTGCTGCTCTCCCGTTGAGCAGTGCCCTGTAGCCCCAGGGATGCACCTCCAGAGCTCCCTCCTGCTGCAGCAGAATCACCTTTAGCTCTAAGACCCAGACTTTAGTCTTTCCTAGCTTCTTCTGGATGCTTCCTCAGCCCTCCACCCAATGGCATAGCAGTGCCAAATGCTATTGGCCCCTTGGTTTGTCGTCTGCTTCCTTTGGCTCCAAGGCTGCATTTCATTTCCTGCCCTCTTGGTTTTGGCACACAGACCTGTGCTCACCCATTAATGAACTTTGCTTCTCCACTTCTCCTGTGGCATTGTGATGTGAGTCCAGCTGTCAGTCACAGCAGCTCAGGTGCAAGTCAGGTTTGCCACCACTGTCCTGCTGTGTGGTCTTCAGGCTAGTGTTGGAACCTCTCTGAGCAAGGGTTGCGCTGATAGTACCTAATCACCTGCAGGAGTGGGATTATGCAGAAGCGAGTTGAGTTGCTTACTGGTCTGGGCAGCTGTGCATCTGTCCCTGCCTGTATGCAGTGGTAGACTCCGTTGTAACTCAGTGGGAGCAGGGTGGGGAGTTCAGGCTAGGTTAGGGTGAGAACCCTGACATCCTACATTCCTAGCCAGCTGCCCTGTCCCACATCTGCAGCATGGCCCTGCTTCCTAGTAGCCACGACCATTCCTGGGGACCACCCTGAGTGGGTGTCACAGTGCCTGGACTGAGGTAGGAGGAGCAGCCACACCGCAAGGCCCGGACCAAGGAAGGGCGGATCAGGCAGCCTGCTCTGGCTCCTGCCAGGGAAACTCTTGCTCCTCACGGCTTTCAGCCTTTCCCAGCCCTGCCCCTGGCGTCCTGCTTCTCACATTTCAGCTTCTGAGTTACTGGCAGCGGGAATCTCCTCCGCTGCTGTCCCCCAAGGCCACTGCAGCAGGCAGCTGTTAACCCCTGATGCGCCAGCAGCAGCCACAGCACCGCCTGAGTGCAGTAGAAACTGAAGGCATGGTGAGTTGGAGGGAAGACAGAGAGTCACCCTAAAACCTGTCCCTGTGCCCGCCATGCTACAGGGCCACAGTGCTCATCCTTCCTCCATGTCTGCCAGATCTGCCAAAACTTGAAGCCAAAAACCTTCCCTACCCGGTGGATACAGTGTTGTTCTTCCCCCTGACATCAGACCACAGAGCATGAATTAAATATCTCCTTGTACTTGACCTTGTCGTTTCATGCATGGCTGTGACTCTCCCTCCATATTCCTCGCCACACCCAGCCGGACTCTTCTGGCACCGGCCAGGGCTGGGCCACCTGGACCAGGCAGTTCTTGAGCCAGAGGCCAGGGAGGAAGCCTTTCTCTGGAGCAGTTCACGAGTAGGCTGTCATGATGGCGGGCTCTGTGCTGACCAGGTGCAGGGCTCACAGCCCAGCCCCTTGGATCCAATAAGACTTGGAGTGTGCGGTGAAGATGAAGCAAGTAAGGCCACCACCACAGGCAGCCCCACCCCTTGTCCTCCGCTTGGCCCTCCCTGGGGGGAAAAGCTTCCTGGGCTCCAAGCTGCCTCACCACCCTGCTGCCTGGCCAGTCAGGTTTCTGGGGAGAGCAGGCCTCTGTCTTTCCTCAGGCTGGGTCCCAGCCTTTTTTTAGTTTCAGAATGAATTTGACAGGCTGGGGATGCAGTTCAGTGGCAGAGTGCTGCTCTCCAGTGTGAGTGAGGCCCTGGGTTTCTGCTTCCCCCACCTTAACCTCTGTCTACTCTGTGAACCTACCTACCTGCCTTTCTCCTGAGCCCAACTGTTGCCTCCGCTCCTCTCCTCCCCTCCACATTCTCTCTCATCTTTTCCTCTTTTTTAGCAATATCAGGGATTTTATACTGTGTTACAACCCCAGCCTTTTATTTTAATTTTAATTTTTTGGCAGAACCAGGGATTGAACTCAGGCCCTTGTGCTTGCCAGGGAAGTGCTTATTCCATTGAGCCATCTCCCAAACGAAAATTCAGTTTACTTTTCTTTTCTTCTTCTTCTTTTTTTTTTTTTTTTTTTTTTTTCTTTTTTTGTGGAGCAGATGAATGAATTCAGGCCTTTGCGCTTGCCAGAGAAGCATTTATTCCATTGAGCCATCTCTCCGCCCCCCACAGCCCTTTAAATATATACATTTTTTGAATTTTGAGGCAGGACCTAGTTGCCCAAACTGGACTACAATTTGTACTCTTTCAGCCTGAGCCTTCCAGACTGCTAGGTATGTTGCTACACCTAACTCTCCCCTAGTTTCTTGTAGGCCTCCTCTGACCCTTGGCCCCTTAGCTGACTTACTAGAAGCTTGAGGCGCCATCCTCTTTTTTTCCTCCTTCACTGAGGGTTAGAGGAGCCAGCTGGGGACCAGGTGCCTCAGCTGTGGTTTCATCATTATTGCTATTTATTTTATTTATTTTTTTGAGACAGGGTCTCACTATATAGTTTGAACTCCCTATGTAGTGCAGGCTAACTTACAGTGATCCTCCTGCTTCATCCTCCTGAGTGCTGTCATTTGCTTTTTTTTTTTTTATTTTTATTTTAGTAAGGGTCTATAGGGTCTCACTACATAGATCAGACTTGTAGTGATCCTTCTGTGTTCAGCCTTCCAAAGTGCTGGGATTACAGGTGCACAACACCACGCCATCTGAATCACTGTCTCAGTGTGCCCTGGGGGGCCAGGCTGGCACCGCACGCTGGGGTAACCTGGCTACTTGCTGCTTCCACTGCCTGAGCAGGTGCTTTAATCTGCTGAACTATTTGGTTGGCCCTTGTTAATTCTTTTTGTTGTTGCTATTTTGGTATAGGATTTTGCTATGCAGTTCAAGTTGGCCTTGAACTCGCTTTGTAGCCCAGGCTGGCCTCAAGCTTGTATCAGTCTTCCTGCCTTAGCCACAGAGTTGCTTCCTTAGGGGAAAAATTCTAGCGGGAGCTGAGTGTGAGCAGAGGAGCTGCATGCTGCAAAGGTCAAGCAAGGACAGGCAGAGGTGGTTGGCTGGGGAGGGAGGGAAAAGGGTAGAAGCCCCTACAAGATCCCCTGAGGCTGGGGGCAGGGGATAAGACTCCAGCAGTCTGGAGTTGCCAACCCTTAAGGGCTTGCCTGTGACCAGTAGTGAATCAGATCTGGTCAGATAAGATGAGCATCTAGGGGTCAGACCCTTTGGGGCCTTCACACAAGACAAGCATCACCTGATCTACAAAACTTTCACGGTCCCACATGGGGAGTTACGAGTCCTGCCCCAAGTATTACCTCGGTTTCCCTGAACTGCACTGCACCTAACCCACAGAGCAGTGTGTGTGTCTGGCGCCCCCTAGTGGTTGGGGAATCCCAGCCCTGTTGTCTCTAAAATCTGGGAGCTTGAGTTATCTCAAGTTATCTCTTGAGTTAATCTGCCTGAGAGTGCATTGGGCTTTACCCTGAACTTTAACAGGGACCCTGGACCTTCCATTCTGCTTTCCTGGAAGTACTCAGCATCCTTGTCCAGGCAAGGGCTTTGCTTTTTTTTTTTTTTTTGTATTTTAAGGAAGGGTCTACAGGGTGTTCAGGCTGTCACTACAGATCAGACTCATAGTGATCCGCCTGTTTACAGCCTCCCAAGAGCTGGGATTACAGGCGTGCACCCCCACACCCAGTCCCAGTTGCCATTTTAGCTCGCCGTGGGGGTGGGGCCTGCCGCGCTGGGATCAGGGATCGAACCCAGTCCCTGAGCCTGCTTTCAGGCACTTTAAAAGAACTTTGCGTTTAATGAGTTTTCTGCCAAACTCAGGCAAGGATTTTGTTCTCTGTGTCGTTTTCTGGGTCAACCTCTGGAATCCACCCTCTGCTGGGGGAGCAGGCTCTGGCCCCTCATATTCAGCTCAGCATGTGAGCACGTGTATAAGAAAGAGCCTCAAACTCAAGGTGAAGACAGATTTGTTCTTTTCCTTTCTTCTTCCTCTTCTTTTTCCTCTTCCTCCTCCTCTTCCACTTCTTTTTAAAAATGTATTTAGTACAGGGTCTACAGAGTCTCACTGCGTTGATCGGACTCATAGTGATTCTCCTGTGTTCAGCCTCCCAAGCCCTGGGATTACAGGCATGCACCACCATGCCCAGTTTGAATTGCGCCCTGGGCAGCGGGTCCTGCATGGCATGCTAGAGATCGAACCCAGCTTTTTTGTCTGCCTAAGCAGGCATTTTAATCTGCTATCTGGCTAGGCATCTTTCTTTTTTATATAAAGAGAAAAGTTTTTTTTTAATTAAAAATAATTTCTTGAGGGGGGACCGAGAATTGAACTCAGACCCTTGCACTTGCCAGGCAATTGCTTATTCTACTGAGCTATCTCCTCGACCCCAGAAAAGGTTTATTTTGGCTCAGAGTTTGTAGAGGCTTCAGTTCATAGTCAGCAGGTTCCAAGGCAGGGTGGCATGGCAGAAGGGCGATCCACAGAGGAGAAACAGTTCATGGAAAAGCAGGGCAGGGGAGGCAGAAGGCAATAAAGCAGTGTAGTCCATAGATTTCTGTATATGTATCATTTCTAGTTTTCTGTATGTCTTCAGAAA
>PVKA01055189.1:0-10426 GCA_004027165.1 Ctenomys sociabilis
TCTGATTGCTTATTAGTTAGGATTTTTTCAAAGTTTGTGGGTTGTCTTTTCACTCTGTTGACAATTTCTTTTGACATGCAGAAGCTCTTTAGGAAAAGTTGATCCCATTTGTTGATTCTTTCAAGAGCTTCCCGTGCGAATATACGTTTGTTCATGAACTCTTTACCTACCCCTATGTCTTCAAGAGTTCCTCCTACTTTCTCTTTCAGGAGATTGAGTGTTTCTGTTTTAACGTTTAGATCTTCAATCCATTTTGACTTTAACTTAGTGCATGATGATAGAGCTGGGTCAATTTTTAGTTTTCGGCATGTAGAAAGCCATGTTTTCCAGCACCATTTGTTAAAGAGGCTATCTTTCTCCCAGTGGGCTTGTGTAGCCCCTTTGTCGAAGATAAGATGGCTGAGTGTTTTCGTAGATGCGTCTGTAAAACTGCCAGTAAAATTAACCAAATTTCCCATATATATATATATATATATATATATATATATATATATATATATATATATATATATATACAAAACTATGTATATACATAAATTTTCCATTGTGCTTACTGACACTGTTGCTGCAATGCTGTATATGGTTAGATTTCTAAATTTTTGTGCAAAACTATGTAATCTTTTATTCCTAGTTTAAAAATATTTTTAAATTTTAACATTTTTTCTTTTATTTTTCTTCACATTCTGAATGGATTTCAAGTTTGACATATTAATACTTGATGGAAAGCAACTGTCCCATGCAATGTCTATGATGCTTGACAGATAGATGGGGAAGTTAAGCACAGTTGTATAAACACATTTGCCCATGGATGAAGGTCCACTGTACATTCTCATTTGATTAAAATATATCAGGACTTACTCTGTAGGATTTTATGTGGACTTGATATTTTAATGTGGTTACAGGACTTACACTCATTAAAAAATAAAATAAATGACTGATGGCTTTGAACATTGTTCTCTCCAACTATGACTATTTCAGATAGCTGTGTGCTGCCTCAGCCCATGCTGTAACATTCAGGCAGAGCTGCAAACATTTCGTCTGACTGATGCTGTCACATGCTCCCTGCACAGCCCTCCACCTGCCTGCCGAGACTCACCCTCAGGGACCAGCTCCACAGTCCTCAGTCTCCCCCAGGCCTTCCTCATGTTTTGCTGTTTACATTTTTCTTCTGTGAGTTTCCTAGCTCTTCACTCACTGTCTATTGTCCTTTGATTTCCATGGCTAATTCCAGGAGAACAAGGTGGTTTCTGCAATGGCTTCTAATGTTTCTACTTCTACAAGTAAAAATGAAGTGAGCACAGCATGTGGTGCTCCATGTTTTCAGGGTATGATAGGAAGCACTGAGGTAGAGACAACACAGGACAGGTTCTGGAGGAACAAAACGACTCACTTCATGATTGGAAGCAGAACTGGGAAAAAGTACTGTGTGCAACAGACCAGAGGGCATAAATGTCCCCTACACACAAGCCGGGCCTGGGCTTGGGCTGAGTCCTGGACAGGTCTAGATATCAGAGCAGAAGTTCTCACTCACATGCTAGGCCTGGGCTCATTCTGGAGGGTTTCAGATGGGTCCAGAGAGCATAGCTGAAGGTCTCACTCATAAGCTGAGCTTGTGCTGGATCCACGGGAATCCAGCAGGTACAGGGGAGCGTGTAAGCTCTCCCATGCACAAGTCCCGCCTGATATTCATCATTTGAAATGGCATGGTTTCGTCCTGGTTTAGAAATCTTCTAACATATAAAGCTTATGAATATTCCTAAACTCAAATATGCGCCCTTCTCCTATGATCTAGCTATGTGGAACAAATGGTTTCTATGAGAGCATCACGAGATGACCACCAGATTATGTTTTTTTAAAGCTCATATATGTGTTATGTGTATATAGTGAGTGATGCTTACACACCAACCAATCTAGACAATGGCATACATGTAAGTGAGAGTCTAGACAATGTAAACTTCTTTGATTCTTTTATATGGCATTATGTTCTTCTTATGTGACATCCCATTAAAGGATAAAAGTCAGCAGGTGGTATGATTGTGTCACTTAATATTTTGTACTCAGGTTATATTTGTGTAAAAAGGCTATGTTTCCCAATATTGATATTTAAATGTGTTTGAATAATAATATAATGATGACCATGGTGAAATATTATGTAACACATTCATTTCAAGTTTTCTCTATAAAACTATGCAATTGTTTTTCGATAACATTCAGCTAGCATTAAACTGTAACATCAGTCATGATTCTTAAGTCTTAAAAGTCCTTTGGCTGTATTTTGTATTTCAAAATACTGGTGATTCAGGTATTATTGAGTTGAGGAGAAGGACATGAGAGGAAGAGGGGAAAGAGATTTATCTGTGTATGTAAGAAAGATGGTTTAGTCAACTGTACTGTGTATCTCTGCTGGTCACTAGAAACAAGTAGTTAATGCTTCAAATTGTTTCATATTCATTTTTCATTTGTTAGTGCCTTTTTTCTACCTGATTTCTTATGCATTTATTTATTTTTTTCTTCTTCC
This sequence comes from Ctenomys sociabilis, assembly GCA_004027165.1. Lineage (NCBI taxonomy): Eukaryota > Metazoa > Chordata > Mammalia > Rodentia > Ctenomyidae > Ctenomys > Ctenomys sociabilis. Next base: position 2,519 of record PVKA01055189.1, read on the forward strand.
AACTTCACAGTCATGTATCTGGTAACATAAAGAAGTGCCTGGAGGACAACCCTATGTATTACAAAACAAAAACAGAAACAAAAACAAAAAAAGAAATACAAGAAAACATGAAATTAGAATTTCTATTCTAAGTGAAATTCTGTATCATTTGTAATCTTTTCTGTTTAAATTGTAACTTGAAATCTCTTTCAAAAATAAAAAACTAGAGCCAGTCGAATAGCTCAGAGAATTAAAGCACTCACAAGCAGGCACTGGGGCTTGGGTTCAATCTTGGGGCCTGCTCTGTAGGCTCCATCCCCAGGGCATGCTGAGATAGAAATTGAGAGTGGGTATGCTGGCCTGTGCCTGTAATCCCAGTGCTTCAGAGGCTGTAATCAGGTGGATCACTAGGAGTCCAGTCTAGTAGTGAGACCCTAAAGACTCTGTAAACTGTTCCCTAAAATACAAAATATAAAAATAAAAAATTAATAAAAATGAAATTATAATAATTAAACTCACTGTTCCATCTGCAGTACTTCTATCACCAATTTTATCATCTCTGTGTTCAACAAGTAAAGTTTAGAAATCTTAACAAAAGTTTTATATGAGCTAAGAGCTGAAATTTGGCTTGGCTGGCCAACACCAACAAACTCCGAGGATATGAGCACACCTTTTTACATGATCTTATAAAGTTATTCAGTGACACAATCTCTTGAGTAGGCTTGAGTAGGGAGAGTGCAGGATCCCAGAAGACATTAATTAATAAGCATATAATGTACTACAGGTGGGCCCCCAAGAGGGAAAATGATCTCATGGTTTCACATAAAACAATAAAACCCATGCTGATTGCTGGCCCTGACAGATGAGAGCAGAGGCTCTCTTTATGGTGCCAAAATAATGCCTGAGCTGACTTAACTGGCTATGATAGACAGGAGGTTAATACTGATAAACAAATATCTCACTATAATTTGGCCTTAAATACCTAGCATCAAAGCATAAAAAATGATGTATAAAACAATACTAATACGCTAGTAAAAACAAATATAACGTTGAACTCTAATCACAGATCATAATTCCCTGTGAAGTTAATGTAGGCTTGTATAATTAAATGTGCTTTCAATTTCATATATTTCTCTACTGTCGACTCAGGTATGGCTCTCTGCATGACTGCGTCATGCAAATTCCTTTGAGAGGTATTCTCAGGGGCAACCTCTTTGGCACCACTCCTGGCTGTAAGAGGCTGTTCAATCTCCATTTCTCCATTATTATTCCCAATTATTTTCTCCAATAAATGCATCCAGTATATATCCAGAATGAAAAAAAAAAATGTTGGGATCCCAGGGTCCAAGACCTGAAAGACTCTTTATTAACAATAACTTTTAAATATAATTTAAGAAGCCAAGTTAATTCAGTAACACATATATTTTTAAAGTATAAGCCAAAAAAAAAAAAAAAAAACACGCAAAAGTTCAAGAATTGATTTTATTGTGTATGTATTTCTAGGGTACAGCTAAATACAAGTAAGCATTTTATATATTACAAAAAATCCCTATGCCAGTTTTACCTTATGAAAAAGCAAATGAAAATTCTCTATACTGGTTTGAGAAAATAGGAAAAACACTTACTCTTGCAATGCCAAAATAAAGTCTGTTTTCGATCCATGTTGATGAAGGACTAGAAGTTTCCGATCGAAATTTACAATTAACAATGATGTAAGGACAGCACAATGTATGTGAGATCAGAATGATCCTGCAATTCATCATTCCAAGTTATGTAACACCCTGGAAGAAGAGCAGGTGTTCAAACTTCACAAATGAAACACATTTCCATCTAAAATTAACATAAAGTGGAGAGAATTCCAGATGCTATCCATGGTATTTTAGACCCTTACTGCTATTTTGCTGCTTAGAAAACTTTCTGCTATCCAGAAACACATCTGAAATTAGGCCTCTTCTCACTTGGTTGGGAAGTCAGCCTGTGACTTCCTGGGTAACATGCTGTGTCACATCCTTCTATCCTGACTTCCAGAGGCCTTGAATGTAGAATTGTGTTCTCTCAAAGACTGCTCATAGAGATGTGGGAAAAACATGGGATCTTTCCCATCCACCATGAGTACATGCTCTAGTACCTTCATCTTGGTGGTCTCAGCATAGACCCTAGGGCCCCAGAGGAACTCATAGCGAGCAAGATCACTGTTGGGAACCTGCTGGTACACCAGGTACCCAGTCCGTACCAAATCCTCTTTGATGAATTTCCAGGGGTCTCCAATGTCAATGTGAGCTTTCTCAGCTAATACCTTCCTGTGTCTCAGAATGTGCCTAAGTTGCTCTTCACTGACTCTGTTGCCCATTAGGAAGATCGCACTGAGGATAAGTATCAGGAGGTCAGCATTAGGAATAATCTGGTCAGCATCATCCAGTACACCACCGTAAGTGAGTCCCAAGGCTGGTACAAGCTCATAAATGTGGCAAGGGGCACTCACTTCCCTTATAGGAATGCCCAAGCCCAGTTGAATACACTCACAAATTTCTGCAAAGTTCACAGAGAATTGCTCAGGGGAATTATGGGCCACCAAGTGTTCCAACTCTTCCATGGTGAACTGCTCCTTCTTTTGATATTTCTGAAGCAAAAATCTTAGAATGTTATCTAGCTCATCATTTTTCACTGCATCCACCCGGATCTGAGGAGCATCCTTGTCCTGGTACAGATTTGGTCTCTCCACTTGGTGACTGCTGGATCCTTCAAATTCTTGCCTCCTTTCACTGGAAACCATTGCACTGGGGAGAGGGAAGACTCCCTCGGTATTTAGAGGACCACTTGTGCTCCCAGGCTCTGGTTCCTCTCTTCCTGTGGCCCCAGTGTTAGTGTAAGAGCCAGAGGATGCATATGAAGAAGTGGGACGAGCTTTTTCCTCATTTTTCTGGGCCCGGGCACCTGGGAAGTCTTGTGCACTTCTTTGTCCAGAATGGCCTGCCTTCTGCTGGATGACTTGGCTTCTCTGACTGTGGGGCATCATTGGGTTCCAAGTGGATGCTGAGAGTTTACGTTGAGGACTCAGGCCTAAAGGAGAGAAGAAGACTATTAGTCATTTTAGCAAAGACTCACACACACATTGTCTGCACAGAGTTCCACACTTGATGTCTTTGGGGAATATTCTAGCTTTCACACTTTTTGTCCCCTGTTATACTGGAATGTGGAATGAAGCTGTTTTTCATGCTTCAGTTTAACTCACAGGACAAGATTCTAGGGAAGACAACATGGTGTTGGAGACCTACAGAAAAGGAAGTGTCCTTACTGGCATGGGAAATTTTCTCTGTCCACTTCAACACATGTATCACACCTCCACTCCTGGCATTGCCTGTATTGAATTGGCTGTGTGAGCTGAGGACCCTGTCCAACAACTCATTCACTTCTGGTTCCTGTAATACCTGCAGGAGATTTGGCAGATCCCTGACGACAGAACACAAAAATAGTCATGTGATCCCATACCTTATAGTGGAGGAGGCCATGACTTGTGAATGACCCCCCATTCTGTGTGAATCGCTGCCTCTCTGATCTCCCAGCACATTTAATTGTCATTGAGCAAGGCCCGCTTGCCAGTCCCCTGGTGGCTTTAACAAAGTCTCAGAAAAAGATAAATGTCTCTCTCCCTGACACTGAATAAACACAGTGCATTGCCACCATCTAGGGCCACATCAATCACTGGGCCAAATCAGGTATTCACAAATTCCATGGGGTCCATGTACCTGAGGAGAGGATGTGCTTCCATCTTGATCGTGACAAATGGTGAGATCCAGGGCTCTCTCTGTATTGACTTGTGGCTATTTTCTCTAAAGCACAGCAGTATTGCATCAGTACACTCCAAGTTATAGAAAATGTGACACTGATATACAATGAAGAGCTGCTCTGTGCGAAATGAGTACAAACTGAAGACACTATTAAGTAAATAAGAGTAACTGAAGTGAAATACATCGTGCACACCATTTCACATACCACATATTTTCTTCTGAGTGGCACAACCAATGTTTAATCATGGTATTCATATAAAGAAATGATATATAAATATAAATCGTATCCTCAAGAATGATAGAACAGGTCATAGGAATTGGGAGGATAGGAACACGAAAACAATTTACATGGAGAAAAGGTTTTTATGCAAGCAGAAGCGAATTAGAACATTAAAAGCAATATTAGGCAAAAGCGCAAGGTCAGAAATATCAAAATCCTTGCCAAACTAAAGTACATTCCATGGTAATAAAATGGCATCTTCCTGGCCTTACACACTCTTCTGGATGCATCGAAGAGAACAAAAAGTACAGAAACATCATCAAGCAACCTCATACATCTTATCATTGTCAAGGGGCCAAATACTACAGTAAATGTCACCTCTTTGGCAAAAGGTGTTCAGAAAACCAACTTTCCATGTGGCAAAGCCTGAACCAAAATCAATACTGCTCACCATGCACTGAACTAAAATATATCTCAGTGTTCCAAATGGTAAAACACAAACAATGAACTGGAAGACAAAACTGGCAAAATGGTAGACCCAGGCATCACCAAGGTCGCTTACATCAGAAAGCCAATCTTTATATGAAAAGAAAAGAAAATATAGATAACAGAAAGTTCTCAGAGTAATGTATAATATTTTTGAAGGCAGGCAAGAAAAGATACAGCATAGAAAGAGAAAGAGGGGCATAGGTTAAAATGGGAAATCCAGAATACTGTATAGGCAATTTTCTATGAGGAATGTGGCAGTTATACAATGCAACAGACAAAATGTCTGATGCACACACATGTAAAGGTGCTGCAGAGCTGCAGAGCGAGGCATGAAAGAGAATGGCAAAGTACCATACGCCACGGACATGGAGCAATTTCCCATAATGAATGTGATCATTATATGTCACAGGCATGCTCCAGTATAAACTACCTTCACTCCTCACCTAGGCTCCTGTCCTTATTCCCAGGAGATCCTCGCCTGCTCCTGTTCACATAGGATGTGTCTCCTCCTGTGATCCTATGAAGATCCTTACAGCAATGGTCACCTTCTAGAGAAAATGGAGAAAAATTTCAGTACATCTGGAATAGTCTGTGAGAGTTTCCCAGACTGAAAAGAAGCAAAATCCAGAGGTCTTGCCTTGCCTGGTGCAGGCCCTGGTGCTCACCTATCCCCAGTGCTGATTTGAGGTTGCAAATATTAAGTCACGTCTACCATCACCCTAAGAGAGCAGAATTAGGGGCATGAGTGAGTGTTTTCCAAGATCCTGCCTTTGACCAGCCTAGAAAGCCTTCCTGGTCCATTCTCTTTTATTGGTTCTGGTGACCTAAGGCCACACTACCCACTGTAGCATCCCTGCTGTGTGAAACCAAGATGTACAGCAAAGGTTCAGTGCAACCTCCAGGGGCTGATTCCTGGGAGGAGGTCTCCTTTGGCTGTAGCATTCACTGCCCTCAGATTCATGTCTCTGCCTCCCACATGAGTCCTGGAATCATCACCCTATACTTGCCCTCAGTTTTACTTTCTGATTGGAGGTGTAATTGCATGACAGAAATCAGATGGAAAGACAAGGCAGGCTGCATTCCATCTCTCAGGTGTACTTAGACCAGGTGGCCTGCCTCACTTCTCATCATGACTGGGCCAGGGCCAGGGACCTTTTTTCCCCTATGGCCTTGCTTCTTCTTCAGAGATCCTAGGATGCCATACACAATGTTCTACAAGTGAGGAAATCTCTGTTTGATAAGCTCTCACGGGGTTTTCCTAGGCTGAAGAGCAGGGTCAGCCTTATCTGTCACTCTATGTATTTTGGAGGGCAATCAGCCTTCACCCAAGATAAAAAATGTAACCCTTTTCCCAGTCTCTACCTGAGAAGATGGGTGATCCCACATCCAGGCATCATATTTAAGGAGTCTCAGGCATGGCACCTGGGGCAGAGAATGCCTCCATGTCCTGGTCTAGTATGGAGAGTTCGGAGTCCTGATTCCTTGCTCAATTTCCTCACCCTGATTACTGGTGGTCTCATCCTCATTGAGGTTTACTCTATGTGCCTCTTCTTCCCAAGAGTAATGTTGGGAAATGACTCATTCAAACTAGCCTGCTGCTGTGGGGTCAGAACCAAAAACGGGGATGGATCTTGATTGTTCAGAGGAATGATTGCTCATTAGGAATTCCTCACAGCCCTGTGCCCCTCACTAGGCCTATGAATAGGTTTTTCTGACTCCCCTCCCATGATTCAGAGATATCAGATGGAGGCATTTGACTCTCTCTGATGCCAGAGGCCAGCTACAGTGATTGCCTGCCACAGGCCTTAATAGGGGTGACAGGCAGTTCTAAAAGGAATTCTACAGGGCAGGTATTGCTGTTTCAGAATACAAGAGGGTGCCTCCCAAACCCAGGCTTTCTGTCCTATATCAAATCCATGCTTCTCCATTTGAACTGTGTTCAAAGGAGCATCTATGGCAGAAAGGTGAGATAGGAAATAGGTTTTCCTGTCAAGAGTGTCCCAGGTGCAGGGCAGATATTGCAGTCAAGGATTTTAACTGGGGTCCACTACCTTGCTCAGGGATACCACATTTACTACACAGTCCCTCAACCTGACCTGGTTGAGCCCTGTGGCTCTATGGTGCTCCTACATGAAGCAACAGCCCCAGATCCATGCTCTGAGTTCCATGGGTTCCCAGAGGAAACAGGGGCTCCTCACCTGAAAATTCTCCACTCACTGCGCAGCACTGGAAACAGAGGCTGTGATCGAAATTACCCCCTCCTCTGTGGCTTCCTCTCTCATCTCAGCCCTTCAACTTATTCAAACGGATCTTTAGTCCTATCTTCTAGGCCCATCTGAAGCAATGACCTCAGAACAGGGTTCTAACACCTAGGTCACCTGGGAGGTACATGGCTGAAAGGCCCATCCTATCCTCCCTGTGTGCTACAACCATAGTCATTCTCTGTATAGTAAGAAGTGAATCAGGATTCTGTGAGGAAAATCTGTGATCTGAATCTTGAACAGTGACCACCTGAACCTGACTACGCCCAGTCTTCTTGGCTCCCTAGACTGGCAGGACAGGTTTCTGATCTAAGTGCTCTCTGCCCTCAAGGAGCCCTGATGCAACAGAGGTGAATAGTATCCACCCCACACCCAGCATTCCACTCCATACCCTCACGCAGTCATCCTTTGCTGGGCTGAAACACAGGCAAATGTAAGTAGTATTGGAACCCTGTCACTGACTTCTGGCTTTCTCACTCCCTTATCAGGGCCTCCCCTTGACCTAACTGTGCCCAAATCTCCTCTACTCCTCCAATCTGAAGCTTACTCCAGGTTCGGGCTCTCCTCCACTGGTTCACTGAGGGAAAAGGTTGTTCTGTAGAGACATGTTTCCCCTATGCAGGGATCTTTTGCCCTCCCTCAGCCTGGAATTTTTCCTTTTCCCACCTCAACCACAGACTTTAGCAAAAGGCTCTAGTTCTCATTAAAAATTTAGGAGAGCAGGGGTGCTTTGCTCAGAATGGTTCAATGTGAGGGGCATGTCACACAAGAGAGGATTTTCTAGGTCCTTCTCACGGGGTAGGGGATTCTGAGTTCCATTGTCATCTGAATCTAACTAATCCCAAGCTCTGTCCCCTTCACCTGAAGATTACTTCTCAGAACAAGGTTGTGACAGCATGTCAGGATCATGACCTACAAAGGGTCTGCCCTCCGGAAAAAATTTCCCCTTCTACTGTAGAGCTTTGGTAGAAAGTTGAGTGACTCTGTCTCTGAAATACTGATTTCCTAGTCCCCCACAGTCTTCCTGTTGACCTTTGGGAACCCAGGTCCTCTCTACTGGCTACCATAGCCACACCCTTTGTATAAGGCTAGGAATCTACACTGTGGGTACAAATATGTAAAATCAGCACCCACCAGAAAGATGAAAATTGGATTGCTGAGACAGCATCCT
>PVKA01055190.1:0-10425 GCA_004027165.1 Ctenomys sociabilis
ATGCTGTCCAGACTTACAACCTATCACTTGGACTTAAAATTGGTCATTCTTTTTCTTTCTTTCTTTTTTTTTTTTTTTTTTTTTTTTTTTTTGTGGTACCAGGGATCAAACTCAGCATGTTGTGCTTTCCACGCAAGTATTCATGCCACTGAGCTATCTCCCCAGCCCTGCACAGTTCTGTACATCTTGTTTAAATATAGAGTCTCAATATCCTTCTTTCATGTAGTATACCCTATTTATATAGTACTGTAATTTTTTTTTCTATATTTTAAGGAAGAGTCTACAGGGTGTTCAGGGTCTCACTACTAGATCAGACTCATAGTGATCCACTTGTTTACAGCCTCCCAATAGCTAGGATTACAGAGGCGTGCACCACCATGCCCAATCTCAGCTGCTGTCTCAGTGCACCCCAGGGGCAGGGCCAACATAGCAGGCCCAGGGATAGGACCCCTGGCCTCTGAGCCTAGTACTATAATTTTTGCTCTTCTTTTTTTTTTTTTTTGGCAATACTGGGGATTCAACTCAGGACCTTGTGCTTGCCAGATGGCTTGTTTATGGCGCTGAGCCATCTCCCTTGTAATTTTTGCTGATTGTACTGTACAGTATATTATTATGTTCTTATGTTGTTATGTATTACAGTACTGCATGTAAGAATTATGCAAATAAAGGCAAAGCCATCAAACTGGAGTTCCCTTTGACCATTTCATTGCTCTGAATACTGTAATATACATGCTATGTATAATTTCTCATTTAGCAACCAATTCATCTAACGACCTAGCCACAGGAATAGAACTCGGTCATTAAACAAGAAACACTTTGCTAATTATAGTTATTTTAAACAATTTAAACATTTTCAAAGTAATTTTTTTCTTTCTGTCTTTTTGAGACAGGGTCTCACTATGCATTTCAGGCTGGCCTTAAGCTCACTTTGTAGCTCAGGCTGGGCTCGAACTCGCAACAATCCTCCTGCCTCAGCCTCCCAAGTGCTGGGATTACAGGCATGCATCACCAGGCCTGGCCAGAGCTTTTTTATTTTTCTCTCCTTGTCTCTCATTTTCTGAATCTAGGGCTTTATGCATGCTGCATTGAGCACTGCATATGTAAACCACATCCTAGCCTTGAAGGAAGGGCCTTTTATTAAGATCTGGGTCCTGAGTTTGATCACCACAAAAAGAAAAAAAAAAAAAAAAAAAAGATCTGGGTAATAAATTATGGATGATTTTCTTCCTTTTGCTATGTTTTACTTTTCTTTTCATATATTACTTTTTTCTCTCTCTCTTTTTGAGACAGCATCTTGCTATGCACTTCAGGCTGGCTCCCTCTGAAGCTCAGGCTGATTTCAAACTCACAATGACCCTCCTGCCTCAGCCTCCCAAGTGCTGGGGTTATAGGTGTGTGCCACCATGCCGGGTGACTGTATTGCTGTTTCATACGTATGAAGGTCACACTTGAGGCTGTGCTATGAACTGAAAGATCCTCAGGCACCAGCTCAAGTCAGTCCTGTACCCTCTGCAGAACCATGTTCCCTGGCAGTTCTTGGGGAGGTAGGGCCCACAGTTTGTCACAGGTACCAGGCACAGTCAGGTGTGTGCCATTCTCTTCCAGGCCTTTCAGCTGGGAGAAGCTGCTCAGAGTCCATTCAAAGCCACATTTGTCTGCAGGCCACAGGTGCTGCATCTTGTGCCTCAGTTTTTCCCCATCTTTCCTGTCAATTCATGAAGCAGTTTTCTCCATACTGGTCCATACTGGTCATGTCATTTGTGCCCTGACCATGTACCATCTTGCCCATCATCTAAAGCACTACAAATATGACTTGTAGTTTGCTTTTTTATTTTTCTGTATTTTAGTACAGGGTTTTCAGACTCTCACTAGACAGACTGGACTCATTGTGATCCTGTTTTCAGCCTCCCAAGCACTGGGATTACAGTGCACACCACCACACCCAGTCTCAATCACCTTCTCAGCATGTGCCAGGGGGTGGGGCTGACAGTGCATGCTGGGGATCAAACCCCAGTCCCTGCATCTTCCTAAGCAGGCGCTTTAGTCCACTGAGCTATCTGGCTGGCCCTAGTTTTCTCTTTTTGCCTGCATTCTTACTTAAGCAGACTAGTGGTAAAATGTTGGAAGGCAAGGTCTGGTCTTTTCCAGGGCTCAGTAAAGGTGTCGTGCACTATAGGAATCTAATAAATATTTAAGTGGGTACAACTGTGTGTGCATGTGTGTGTGTGTGTGTGTGTGTGTGTGTGCATATACCCAGATATTGAACCTAGGGCTTTCATAACTAAGCTTCATCCCCAGCCTTTTTTTTTTTTTTTTTAAAGAGTCTCACTAAATTTGAGCCCTGGTTGGGCTCAAACTTGAGATCTTTCTGCCTCAGCCTCCCAGCATACCAGGATTACAGTTCTGCACTGACACAGTTGATGAATGCAGATCTCTTGATGACTACACACCAACCCCATGGAGTTACGACATTTGAATTCTAACTCTTGTCATTTAATATCTGTGCAACTTGGACACTAAACCTCAAAAATAATCATAGCCTTGGGTGTCTTGAGAGATCAAAGCTTGAAGAGAGTCCTTCATACTTTGAAAGATATAGTACGGTTTCTAAATCTGTTATGAGCACTTGTGAAGATCCCCTGGCTCCAGTCAGATGTCTTACCATACTAAATATACTAAATTTACTCTTGCTTTTAGGGTGTTTGCTGTCCTGGGAGCATATTTCTTTCAGATTTTCCCATAGCAAACATCCAGTCTTAATTTTCAAGATTTATGCCTTTTTTTTTTTTTTTTTTTTTTTTTGTGGAACTGGGAATTGAACTCAGGCCCTCGCGCTTGCCGGGGAAGCGCTTATTCCACTGAGCCATCCTCCCGGCCCAGAATCATTTTTAAAAAATCTTTTATTTATTCATATATTTGATATAGGGTCTCGCTACACAGCTTGGACTTGTTGCGATCCTCTTGTCTCAGCCTCCCCATCACTGGGATTACAGGTGTGTTCCACCACACCGGTTTTTGTGGCCTGCATGGTTTGGAGTTTCTGGGCTGGCATGACATGCAGTTCTGGGGATGGAACATAGATAGACCCTTGCACTTGCTAGGCAGGTGTTTAGACCATCAAGCTATCCACCCAGCTCCAAGGCAAATAATGTCGATTGCAAGGAAACAACTCACTTTCAGGACACTGGCAGAGCCAAGACACAAATCCAGGCAGTTTTGGATCCAGCATCCAAGCTATTCGACCATTAAAGTGCTCTGCTTCTTGAGAAATATTAAAAACTGTTAGCATAGAGTCTGGAATAGGCTGTGTGTACAGAGCAGTTATTTCCCTACTCCTCAGTCAGGTTTAACTCCCCAAATCAAACCCAAGACCTCTTAGAAGCCAAGCCAGTCATCTATCACTGAGCTACACCCCGGTCCTAATTTTTAAAACACGCTTTTCTACAAAACCAATTTATTTTGTCAAAAGTTTGAGGACTTAAAAACATGTACCAAGTCTTCAGGATCAAATCCAAGTCCAAACACTAACCAAAAGCCCAAACCCTCATTTGTCAATGAGGTAAACTAGGGGCTACATCAGACTCCATTCCACATCTGTGAAAACAACACTATCTCTAATCATAGAGTAGCTTGAAGTCTGGGTTCTTACCAGACCAAGGTTCAAGTTCTAGCAATGCTCATATTATAGCTGCTGTGTGACGTGAGACAAATGACCTCATCTCTCTGACCCTTTGAGATTAGTGTGACATAGCAATCATCTCCTTCAAGGGGTTATGTAGAAAGATTCGTTGAGATCAGGCACAAAACAGGACGTGGGAAGGGCTAGATAAGCAGGAGCTGCTGCTAGTCACTACTACCAGGGCCAGTCTTTCCCTTTTTTTTTTTAAAACGTTTTGCTGCCTCTTGGACCAGAGATATATTCCAGGCTGTCTCTGTCACCAGCATTGAACCCAAGGCCTTCACACTGAGTACACTCTCAACCTTTTTTGTATTTTTAAATTTTGAGACAAAGTCTCATTAAGTCTCTTAAGATATCCAGGCTGGGTTCGAATTTGAGATGCTTCCAACTTCAGCCCTCCAGAATGCTGAAATTAACAGGTGTGCACAGCCAGGTCTGGCTTGTGTGCTGCCCTTCTCAAGACTGTCTTCGTGTCTATCCGAATTTCTCCTACCCTCAGTTTCTCAGTGAGCCACCAAAGCACCAAAAGTTGGCCAAAGCCAGGGATGTACTATAAATCTTACCTGCACCTGTTCTGCCGGGCTCGGGTTTCTCCTCCTGCCTTTCAAGAGAGAAGTAAACGTCGGGACCAATGAGACACGACAGCGGCAGAGCAATGCCCGCCTTGCTAAAGCGCCCTCGCGTCTTATTGGGTGTATCTGAGCGCAGACGCTAGTCTGAGCCATTCACAAAAGAATAAGGCCAGCCAATGAGCCGTGACACCGCAGCGGACGAACGCGGGAAGGGCGCTGTTGTCTGTGGCGCAGAGCGAGTTCGCAGCCTGTCAGCATGAACGCCCTACCTAGGCAACAAGCTTGCTGGCCAGGTTCTAATCCTGGGTGCAATTCACGTTGGAGGAGTGCAGTGACTGGTACCTGACATACTGCAGTTAATCCAGCTTCAATGGACAGTAGAGCCAACAAGAATTTGCAGTTTGAGAATCTGGGCCAATCATGGGTCAAAGTACTGTCCACTTTTGTGCCTTTCCTGTCCCGGTGAGGTAGATTGTGTTGTGCAGCCAATCAGTGGTGAGCCAGAGCAAGAGACGGGATAGGGGAGCCACCCAGCGTGAGGGTCTCCGGACCGAAAAGTATGGAGGCAGCCTACACAGCCCCTCATGCTTCTCTGCGAATTGTGTCTCCACAGATGCTAAGGGGTGAGAGAAAGGTATAACGGTTTGCAAATAAGAGCAACCCAAGCCAAGAGTGGTGGTATGTGCCTGTTATCCTAGCACTCTGGAGGCTGAGATAGAAGGATCAAATTTTAAGCTCAGGCTGAGCAACTCTGAGACCCAGTCTTAAAATAAAAATGAGGGTGACTGTAGCTGGCTACAGCCCAGTGTGAAGGCCCTATGTTCAACCCAGTTTAAAAAAAAAAAAAAAAAAAAAAAAAAGAGGGATCAGGATAAAAGCCAGAAAGATGGTAGTTCCTTTGAGGTCTTGAGAAAGCAGCCGTCCCAGCTATTCTTGCGAAGGAGTTCAAGGCCCAGAATAGAGGCGGGAAAGGGAGAACTCCGTGACCAATCAACACTGGCAGGAGGCCAGGGTGGGGGTGGAGTGGGGGGGGCAGCACTACAGCCAATCAGCTTCTGCTTGGAGATCAGGTGCCAAGAGCATTATGCACGTGCTCTCGCCTTCTCCTCGTGCCACGCACCTGGTCTCATGCTTCACCCCACTTTCTAACGGTCATTCAGGATTGTGTAACCCTCAGTGTAAGCGAGGCTGAAAAAGAACAAACAGGGTCTGAGCTGGTGAGTACCATTATTTTTTCTTACTCTTTTTTTATGCAGGCTTGAGCCTAATCCAGGCAAAGCAAGGTTTGGGACCTTGAGTGGCTGCCATGGAAGGTCAGGAAAGAGTGAAGGGCGTTAGGTCCTGGGTCTTCCTCTGTCCTGGAGAGGAAGTGAGGGCTCCTGTGCACTTTGGGGTCTAGGCTGGGAAGAAGACAAGCCAACACACTAGGTTGGTCTGAGGCCAGCTTAAGCCCTTAGCTTAGGGTCCTGACCATAAGATATAGCTGCTGGACACAGGTGGTGGCCCTGGCTGAGTCTAGATCTAGCAACTGAGAGAGGCTTGTAGTAAAGTTACAGTCACTGGCCAAGACATGGAAGTTAATGTGTATCTGGAAAGTCCTCTGGAGTCTTTGTACCTATCCTGGGCAGTAAGAGTTAAATCGAAGCTCCAAGGGTCCTTGCATCCAGGATGTGCTGGGAATACATGGTTGAGGGGCTCTCAGCAGATTTTCTTTATTGCGTTCCTATTAAACAATGTGGTCGGGAAGTGAGGCCAGTGAACCTCTGGGGGTTCTTGGATGGAAGCTTCTGAACCCCAGTCCAGCTGGCTGCCTGGTAAGTTATTATTGCCATATGGTGGCTCAAGACAGAATGGGGATTGGGTGATGTCTGAGGCTTTTTTGGTCTTCCCACCTACTCTCCCTTATGTCTTTTCTGGTCATTCTCAGAAGGAAGCAGGCTGTAAGCATGGGACAGTTTCACAAAGAAGAATATACTGGACACAGGGAGATGTACGTGAGATACTCTTCTGTTTCAGAAATCAATAGTTTGTCCTTAGCAATAGTTTATTTATACTCATTGGGCTTGGTATTGATACTTACATTCAGCTGTTCAATGGTATTTGTCTCACTTTTCTCTTGTTGCTGGGACAAATACCTGAGACCAAAAATGAAAGAAGGAAAGATTTCTTTAGATCACAGGTACTGGAAGTTTCAGTTCATACTCAGCTGGCTCCTAGGCAGACTGGCACAGGGCAGAGGGCAGCAGTTCATGGCAGCAGAAGACAGCAAAACAGCAAGAGTAAAAGGGAGAAGCAGCAGCAACAATGGCTACAGAGAGGAAGTCTGTCTCCCTTAAATTGCATTCAGGCTACCCGCCCCAGGCAGGGTGTAGTACTCACACCCATAACCCCAGCAATACTAAAACCTATAATCCCAGCCTTGATCATGAATTAATAAACTCTAGAAGTCCTCACCCCATGACTGCATGAGGCTTTGGGGGACAACTGGACACAAACCATAACAGTGTTAAAGCTTTCAAAGTGCTTTTGCATTTACCCAGAGTTCTTAAAAGTATGGGTGTAGCTGCAGGGCATAGTCTAGAAGTGGACTTCAAGGGGCTAGGTGCTCCTGGAAATAATATTTGTATGTATGTAGCCAAGTTGAAAACAAATGCCTGTAATCCTAAAACTCTTGGAGGCTGAGGCAGGAGGATCACAAATTTTGAATCCAAGTTTGGGGGCATAAAATACCCTGTCTCAAAATTTTGAAAAAAATTTTTTTACTGAGTTGAATTCCCAGTACCATACATACACACACATAAGAGTATTTGTATACATTTGTGTATGGGGAGGAGCATAAGGAAGGAAGAGTATTTAATCTGTCTAGGAATGGACTTCAGAGCAATCTATTGAATTTGTCATTAATATAGTATGAATGTCTACAATAGTCTAATGTAAACAGTTGGTCCTGTAGCTTACATTCTCAACTGGATGGTTATCTTGAAGACATTAAGAACCATTGCAGTAGCTGGCCATTGTAGCATATGCCTATAATCCTAGCACTTGAGAGGCTGAGGCAGGAGGTTCACTGTGAGTTTGAGACCAGCCTGGGCTATGAAGCTCACCTGTGAGCTCAAGGCCAGCCTGAACTGCAAATTGAGACACTGTCTCAAAAAACAAAAACAAAACAAAAAGCACTGGAATAAAGCAGGCTCCTGTATTATTTGTGGAGTCTGGGCAAAACTACAAATGAATATTTCCCCTACTCTTGTGCTTCCTATACCTGGCCCACACCTCACCCTGTCTCAAAAAGACAAAAAAAAAAAAAAAAAAAAAAAAACCATACAATAGTATGTGTCTCACATACTACCCTGCATGTACATGAAGTTCAGTCCACATGCTCCTTACCCATAATCAGAGCCTAGGGTGTGTATATCTGTCACATGGCCCATTGTCATGAGTACAAACGTGGAGTGAGTGCCTATGTTGGTTGTGGGTGTGGATTCAGAGTCATTTGGGCCAGGAAAACCTGGGCATGGTTTAGGACAATGGCTATAGGGACGGGTACTCTTATGTTTCCAGGTGGCCCCTTCCTAGATGCCCTTGGACTCCTTAGCCCACCAGGAAAGACACAGCCTGTGGAGATCCAAGTGAGGGACTCTGCCTTGGATTAAATGAATATAGGTACTCTGAGCAAGTCTTGAAACAGTCCCTGTTTGGAAGATGGAGGTCTTGGGCAGCAAGGTAAGCCCCAAGTTAGGGCTGAAGAGAAAGACTATGCATTATAAGGATGCAGGGGAATCTAAGTTTTCTGACTTTAGTCTAGTTCCTTTTCCACACAATCCACAAAAGTCTCTGTGACCTCCATACAGCTAACCCATGTATGACTATGTGGTTCCTGGGTTATATAGAGCATAGGTTAAATAGAAGAAATGAATTAACTCATCTTGTGGTGTGGTAGCTCCTCTGGTATGTCTGAATGTACTTAACTAGAAAGAGCAAACATTTTGAAAGCTCATATCGGATTTGGGCAATTAGTCAATCTATCTAAGATACTGTGGAGATACATTGATATATGGAGTGAGATATATTTCCGGGTGGAATTTTTCCTAATACAACTTTTCTAAATTGAATCTTGTTCAATGTGGTTTTGGGGAATAAGCTCAATATTCAAAATAAGTCAACTAGGAGAGCATTTTTTCATAAAACAATCCTTGACCTGTTCTGGTGGTCTTATTTTAATATTTACATATATTTAATATTTGTATTGTTGTTGTGACATTATTTTAATCAAGCTGAAGGGGTTTATGATACAATGATTTCTGGAAAGTTCTGACTTTGCAGCCAGGCAAACACATTTCCTGAAAATGAACACCTCATACATTTCCTATTGTCTCATTAGTCAAGTCCATCAGTAAGAGTAAGAGCCAGCCATGGTGATCCATGCCTATAATCCCAACTCTCTGTAGGCCTAAAGCAGGTCAGCAGTGTTCCTACCCTTCCAGTCAAAGTGCTTCTGTTTTCAATGCTTGACTCAGAATGGCTTGGATTATCCTGCCAAGAAGCTAAAATGAGGCTAGAGCCTAAGGGCTGAGGTGCAGAGGGCCTCAGGGTAACTCTAAGGAAGCCCTGGGGGGGGGGGATATCCTTGGGGTGGGGTAGACACTAAGTGGGAGGCAAGAAGAGGTTCCCCATTCTTGGGGGCTTTTGTTCACTCAGTGGGGAATCCCCTTACCCCTCTCCTCCCTTCTAGGTTCCCCCGAAAGCCTAGTGATGTACTCCTTGACTTTGAGGTTGCTACCCTTGATCTCAGTCCCCAACTCTTAATCATCAGTGGGAAAAGCCACAGTAATGGGGCAGCTGAGTCACAGGCACATGATGGAGGGTTAGGAGCTAAGCGGTTCCTAGATGATGGTGCACTCTTTTAAAACCCTGCACCTTTCTTTCTTTTCATTTTTTGTATTTTAGGGAAGAGTCAACAGGATGTTTAGGGTGTCACTACTAGATTAGCTTTGTAGTGATTCACCGGTTTACAGACTCCCAATAGCTGGGATTACAGGCACCTTTCTATACTTGGCATTTCTCCTCTGGCTTTCCCCACTTCTTCATCTTTAGGGATTATGTATTTCTGTGTTAGAGGAAGGGATGTCCCTTCCTGCATACATATCAGAATTGATGTTTTATCTAGATTTATGTTTTACCTTGTGGATATCTAATGTGTCCCTGGGTGTGGTCATGTGAGGAGTTAGAAAGCTCAGAAATGGAAACTCTTTTAACGCTCAGAGTAGCAGATGAATACAGCTTACCCATTTGCATTTTCCCTTTCACTCTGACTCATCTTCCCCTCTCTCTACCCCATTGCCCCTCCACCAGTCTCACCCACTGACACACCCTGTCTGATCTAGGAAGGGTTAACACTTGCCCACACCCAAGCTATAATGAGGAGGGAAGGCATTTTAGATCTGGACAGAGAAAGTAGGTCTGAACAATTTGGGGCCCTAGAGCCAAAGATAAAAAAAGGGAGCCTAAAGACATTTGGATCTAGGCGAGGACCAGGATCTGAAGGAGAAACCCAGGGAAACCAGACTGCCTTTTCACCAGAGAAGCCTACCAGTATCTGACTGTCTTCTAAGAATTTATTGTGCATATATGATACACCAGGTACACATCATAACCACTTTGTCAACATATGTTGAATGAGTCAAAAATTTACTACAGGATCAGTGATAACTCAGAAGCAGAAAAAGAAATTTGAGCTTCCTGGGCCTTATTTTGTCCTCAGAGCAAAGAGTGCTAAAGTGTGAAAAGAGGGGAAATCTCCAGGGTCTTGACCCCTTCGGCAGGAAGTGAAAGAAACTGGAGTCTTGATTTCAGAGAAATGTCATTTGTCATCAATCCAAGAAAATGCAATTTTCTCTCTGAAGACCACCACAAGCCCTTGCTGGGGTGGCCCCTTTCACAGCTGTGAGGATGAGTCACACACACACACACACACACACACACACACACACAATGGTAGCCCAAATAACAGGGTTCATTCCCACACAGCAAATTATGCTTCTCAGAACTGAGCCAGGAAAGAGGAGCCATGCTTTTGACCCTCTTTTACCCTCTCCTTGCAATTCATTTTTTTTTTTTTTTTTTTTTTTTTTTTTTTTTTTTTTTTTTTTTTTTTTTTTTTTTTTTTTTTTTTTT
>PVKA01055191.1:0-10424 GCA_004027165.1 Ctenomys sociabilis
CCTCCCTCCCTTTCCTTCCTGGCTGCCACGAGGGAGCATCTTGCCCCTACCACACTGCTCTGCCACAGACCCAGCAACAGTGGAGCCTGCTCACCAGCTGCAACCTCCAAAACCATGAGCCAGAATAAACCTTTCTTCTTCTAAGTTTACTTTCCCAGCTATTTTATCACTGTGACACACAAAAATTCTGACTTTCACCTCTCTATTGCCCAGACTTGAAATACACAGAGCATCCTTCTACACCAGACTGTCGGTCCACTCCAGTTCTGGGGATGTCTGGTGGCGGAGCAGCCCTAGAGACACTGTGCCTTTCACTGGCCCAAGTCCCCCTCACTTGTCATTGCCTTTGACCTTGACACCATGTGTGGAGAGACAGGCAAGCTATGCCATCCTGGTTGTGCATTTGTACTTAGGAGAATGGAGGAGTTGCCAGTCTCCTACTAACTGTGGTCTGAGCTTCAAGGATGGAAGGGCAAAGCCTGGCCCAGCCCGCAAGGCAGGACTGCTTGCCGGTCTCTCCCACTCTCCCTCCAGGGCGGCTGCGGGGCCATCTACCTCCACGATGAAGCGGGAGGCAGACTTTCTCTCGAAGAACAGCTTCTGCTCCCTCTTGTTGGTGCACAGGAACTTCTCCCGAGTGCACACGGCGTCGCAGCCATAGATGACAATGAAGATGTTGGCATCTGTTCCGGCGGCAAAGACATCACTTGTGTAGAGGGTGATCTCGTAAGGGACGACTGAGCAGGGTGGCCAGAAGTCAAGGTCAGAGGGTGAGAAAACAGAAGACATGCAGGGGAGGTCAAGGTCCTTACCAGCACAGCGGCCCAGACCAGCCCCCTGGTAGCTGCTGCCTGTGGACTTGACCCTCCCTAGTCAACTACTGGTGGGGTCCTATGATGCCCAGTGCCCACAGAATACCCCTAATCCCTTAAGCAAGAGTTCCCAAGCTGACATAGCACAGGGTTGCGGCAGTAGCCTGGCTGAAGGCACAGGTTACGAAATCTGACAAACTTGAACATGACCTGGCCCTAAGAGGCTTATCATTGCTACCTGGGCAGGTTACCTGTGGGCTTTGGACTGCATTGTCTGTAAAGTGTGTTGACAGTGCCCAGCTTGACACAGGTTAGCTGGAAGCGCTGGGCCTCAGGGGAGGCTTGCCAGCAGGATTGGCAGTGGTAGAATCCTTTCTCCTCTCCACCCTATCCCCAGTGCCCCACTTGCTGCAGGCTTGGTTTGCCCTTCCTAGCCCAACCATGCCCTGTCTGCCCCTAACTCAGGCCCCCTCATTGTTAAGAGGGTCCTTCTTGTGGGGGGCTGGAGGAGGTGAGGGCTGCAGCACAGTTCACTCTGTGCCCCTTCCCAGGACTGTCTATCCTTAAGAGAGCGGACTCATCAGTTAACACCAGCTCTCAGAGGCCCAGCATGTCCCCACAAGTGTGAGCTGTGGCCCCTTCCCCCCAGGAACTCTTGAGGAGCTATGCAGTTGCAAGCCACTCTTCAGTTTGTCTGGGGGGGGGAGCAACTCATACTTTACAATGGTGTTGGAAACCAGTTGTCTAAAACAACATATTGCCAACTATCAGCTGAGATTCATTAGCAGGTCATAAGTCCAGTGAGCTGTCACCAATGTCCTAAAACATATGCAGAGTTGCAAAGAATTGAATGAAGGTGTCAGTGAACCAACCCCCTTAGGGTGCTGGTGAATGTTTTGGGTGCAGCCAAACATACATGAATGTGTATATTTGTTCTGGCAGGAAGGGGGGAGCAGAGGAAGAAGGGCGAGAAGCTTCAGAGAAGTAGTTCAAGGGGAAGTCTGCCTCAGCCTGGGCTTGTCGCCCTTGACAGCAATCATGTGAGGAGCCACTTTCTCTCCAGTGACACCTCCAGATGAGAAACTTGCTTTGTGTTTGTCACCAGGAGCACGTGGCTTGTAGCACTGTAATAGGTACAGCTGTCATTTGCTTACTGAGCACCTACAATGTGCCAGATTCTAAACCCAGCGTTCTTTTTCCATCCATGAAATGGGCATTCTTATGCACGTCTCCCTATGTGAGAAGGCACAGAGAGAAGTAAAGTGCCCAGGATCATTCAATGGAGTGTGAACTTGCACCCAGACATGTCTGATCTCAGGGCATGTCAGACCCACAAGCCAAGGGCAGGGAGGTGACTATAGTCCCACAGTGGCCTGAAAGAGCCCTCTTAACTCAATTGTCATCACAAACTAGGTAAGTTACTTATGGGCCTGAAACCAAAGTGCCAGCCCTGCCAGGCCCTCAAGCAGGACCAGAGTCCTGCTGAGAGACTGTGAAGTGGGCGGGGTGGGGGGGGGAATGGAGGGGATGGGACAAGTTGTTAATAGGGTTGCAGCTTTCCTGAGATTAAAGGTAACAGAAGCTTTGGGCCTCTCTGGTTCAACACCCCCCCACCACCTGTGTGCCCTCCTTGGTCCAGCCCTGGACTCAGAGCTGGCTCTTGACTTCTAGCTCTGCCCTGGCCACCGTAGCTGTGTGCCCTTGGAGCTCCATTTCTCACCTGTAAGGCAAGGAGGTTTAACTAAATCATGGCTCCAGTTTGCTTAACTGCAGGATTCCTGTATCAGAGACCTTCAGAAAGAAACTTAGCTTTTTAAAGCTGAGTAGCTGCTCTGGGTGGCCGAGGGCTCCTCTCCCCTGTTGGGCTTTTTCCTCTCCTCAGCCAGCTGCTTTGAAACGTCTCCTGCTATAGCCCTTCAGACTGTACCTGCAAGTTGAAGGTCCCTACCAGCTCTGACATGGCACACCTGCAATTTCAGAGCTCTCCTCAGCATCCCACCTCCTTCAGGACCACACTGGTGGCTTCTTCCAGATACTCTGGCTCTCCTGTGTGCCTCGGTAGGGTTCAGTCAGTGGGCAGCTCCTCGTGGTCTCACACCATTGGACAGCCTGGACCATATCTGGCTCCACACTCTTCCTGGTCCCCTGATTGGGCCAGCTGGGCACTTTTTCCTGCCATTCCTGGGACCAAAGTGCCCTGATTTCTTACAACTCTCTAGCTTTGAGCCTTCAGACTTTCTCCACAATTAGGTTCTGAGCAGCAGAGCCTCTCTGCTCCCATCTCTCTTCTCTGCTCCCTTGAGAGAGCTGCATGTTTAGGCTGTATATCAGATCTTTAGGCTAAAAATCAAGTCTTCCCTGAACAATTTACAATTTCTTCCCTCCCTCTTTCCTTCCTTCCCTTACTCCTCTCCCTTCCTTCCTTCCTTCTTCCTTCCTTCCTTCCCTCCCTCCTTCCCTCTCTCCCTCCCTCCTTCACTCTCTCCCTCATTCCACCATTTTGTTCTCAGCAAATGAGAATCTAAGACAAGGGCCAAAAACTTAACTTTAATATCAGGCTAAAACTGAACATAATTAACCCTCTGTCTTCAGAGATTCAGCTAAGTATGTGCCAAAAATATTCAAAAAATTGTGTCTGATTAATCATGTGCAGACTTTCTATTGTCATTTCCTAAACAATGGAATAGTTATTTGTACACCCTGTACGTAGGTTTATGAGTTGCCTAGAGGAATTTGAGAAGATGTGTGTAGGTTTCATGCTGTTTCATGGGGGGAACCTGAACACCTGCAGACACTGTATCCATGGGGTCCTGAAACCATCCCCAGGGACACTGAGGGGTGACTGCAGGAGCAAAGTCAGCCAGACAAACTGAAACCTTTGATGAGGTACAGAGTAGGACCTGTTGTGGGATGTGAAGACAGACAGTACTGCCCCCCAGTGCGCCACCCAACCTGGCCACCAGCTTGAGGTGCGCTTGTTCATCCAGCCTGCCTGGAACAGCTCAAGGCTCCTGGGGGCAGGAGGTGGGTTCAGGTGAGCTTTGTACAGGCTCGGCCAGCGACCTCAACTAGGGAGCTGCCACTTTATTTCAGACTTTGGACCATAAAGTATTTTGATCATCTGTTCACTGAAGGCCAAGTGTTAACATGTAACCAAATTATTCACGTTCCTCATCTCCTTTATCCAGTAAAGACAACTACAGTTACATTCTTTTTGAGTTTTCCACTCAAAAAACCAGCAATCTGAGTGAGATTTCATTGACATATTAATGCCTGGAATAAACATGGGCAATGGGGTCCAATCATGAGTCCTCAAACCTTTCACTGTTTTTCTTTTTATCCTGTAGTGGAAATTGAATTCAGGGCTTTCATATTGAGCTATATATCCTTAGCCCTTTTAAATTCTGTTTTGAGACATGGTCTTACTAAGTTTTCCAGGTTGGGTTTGAACTTGAATCTTCCTGATCTGATCTCCCAAGTATGCAACATCATGCCCCCTAGACCATGCTTCTTTGATGCTGCCCCACATATTGCATTACTATGTCTCTTGTGCAAGTGAGGAAGCTGAACCCTAGAGAGGGAAGGCTGTCTACACACTGTTACTGGATAGTTTGGAGTGGAGTTTGGAATCAATCCTGTATTTTCTGATCCTGACTTCAGGGCTATGCCCACCACTCCCCACTCCCTCCCTAACCTGCCACCTTTAAGCTTTGGAAATTTGGTTGAGGAACAAGGGAACCAATCTCTAAAGTGGACCCTTCCTAGAGTCTACTCTGGAGAAGGGGCTGGGATGGCAGGTGATACAGTTCTGGAGGAGGACCAGGCTTCTCAGGCGAGGTTCCTACATGGTGTGTACTGCCTTGTTTGAAGCTCCGCGTGGAACAGGTCCCGGATGATAGCCCCATCATCTTCATTCTTGGCCAGCCATCGGCCACAGGGAAACGTCATGCACTTTCCAAGAGACGGGGCATCCACCTCCACCCAGTCCACAAACCAGCCTGGGGCTTTCCCTGGAGAGAGAGGGGAGACACACAGCACATCAAAGATCTGTGCAGAGATGGATCCTGTGGGTGACTTCTACAGCTGCGCACTCCCTTTCCTACTTGGCAGTAGGCACATAGAGCTCCACCACTCACATGTCACCCTTTTGCTGAAAGGATTATTAGAGGTTGAAAACTGCACACAGCTGACCCTGGATTGTAGTCTAGGCTCTGCCAGTGAAGTCAGCAACAATGAGGGAACACAGCAAGGGAAGGAAGGAGGGCTTGTGCAGGAGATGAGGATGGCGTTCAGAGTGCAGACTCCAGACATGATACCAAAGACTGCTAGTATCCATGAAGACTACTGTTTCATCCAAAGGCAGGGATGACATCACTGCTCCCTGGCTACTTATAGTGGATGAGTATAAGTAGTGCCTAAGTTGAAAGGAAAAAATGAAAGCCAGGCATAAAACCCCCTACAGTCCTGACAGTCTTGGACTCTAAGACAAAGGTGTCTTTCTCAGGCTTAGAAGAGATGATTTTAGGACCAAGAAAAGGAATCCTACTTTGCTCAGCCAGGACAGACACAGGTCTATCCTCTGTCTGGCTTCAGTTCTAGTGGGTTCCATGATGGGCTGGCTAGACCAATGGTTCTCAAAGTGGGATCCCTAGGTCACAGTGGCCTCTGTGTGACCCAGGGACTTGGGAGATATGCATACTCTTGGGTTCTGGGCACCTCCTCTGACAGTCTCTGTCCTCCATGGCAAGAATGTAGACTTACTGCATTGAAGTCTCAGGGTGGGGCTCAGAAATCTATCTTTTAATATCTCACCTGTCTCCAGATGATTGTGGTGTACAATAAAGTTAGAGAGCTACTAAGTCAGATCAAGGATTTCAAATCTGAATACATATTAAAATTATGGAGGCTGAAGGATGTGTAAAGGCATCAAAAATCACCAATGTTCAGATCAAGTAGACCAGAATCTGTGCAGCCAGGCAAGAAGGGTGGAGAAACTATATTATAGTTAAGGAAGGCAGATGGTATCCAATCCCAGAGGCCCCAGAGACCTGTCCATGGTCCTTATGGTTGTATCCAAGAAAAGAAGGGAGGGAAGCAGACCTGAGTTGTCGTGGCCAATCCTGACTTTCCACAGATCCCCCAGCTCCAGCGTCTCCACTGTGAAGATTTCGATGCTGTCCCTCTCAAACTTGTCGCTGTTTGTCTTGGAGGATTTCATGAGGGTTATTCCTGTCAACAGATAATGACAACATGACTGGTTGGCTGAGACCTTTCCAACCTGGTCTAACTTATACCCCTTTTCAAATCATATTTAGACTACACAGTTATCACCCACTGAGCACCTTTGTACATTGGTCTTGTGTGTGTGTGTGTGTGTGTGTGTGTGAGAGAGAGAGAGAGAGAGAGAGAGAGAGAGAGAGAGAGAGATATCTTTTATTGAGCTTTACAATAAACCTTTCAGATAAGCATTTTTATTTTCAGCTCATATGTAAAGAGAGGCCTATTTGAGATCACCCAGCAGAAGGTGGCGAGGCTCTTAGTGGATGTGTGTGCTCCTCTTATGCTCCTTCCAGGTCTCCACTTGGGGAATGAGCAGATGACAAAGCCACCCTCCCTCAGGGCCTCAAAGGGGCAGGACATGTTGGAATCCTCAGGACATAGAGGTGTTTCAAGGGTCTCCTACCAGACGCTTCCCATATGGAATCTGTCTTGGGACTCCTCTCTGGTAGCTGCAATGTCGAAGCACAGCCATTCCTTCCTACCCCTGCCAGCACTATCTCCTTACCCCTCCAGATTCAGCTTTGGTGCCACCTCATGTAGAGTCTCCCGATACATACAGCCACTTGAAGACTGGATTAATAGTGCAGAGAGACAGACAGGGCTCAGCCCAATACCTGACTGCCTCTTGCCATCTGCATGGACTGGTGCATGGACTGAGACTTGGTTTGACTGTCAAAAAGACATAGTTTTTGTGCCTTTCCTGTAGAGTTGTTAGTAAAACTTAAGAAGATGATTGCTGAGTGCTAAAGAATGTGTCCAACACAGAGATAGCAGAGACAATTGAACACAGTTGCTAAGGCTTACAATACCTATGGCGCAAAGTCTATAGCCACAGTGCCTTGAATGTGCCTGTCCTTATCTGACTGTGGCTCAGGAACCATTATGATCCAGTGCCATTTATTCGATAATTATTTCATTATATAACACCTACCTACTGCATATAAACTATAAGTAATAGTGATCAATGTTTAATAAGTGCCACTTTGAACAAATACTATATTTTACATGTCCAGTTTCATTAAAGCCCTAACTCTATGAGACACATAAGAGTTTTTTTTAACTCTCCTCTACAAATGGAGGAAACTAATGCACAGAAAGGCTAACAAGTTGCCCAAGGTCCCACAGTCAGGGGTGGGGTAGAAATTTGAGCCAGCGAAGCTCCAGAGCTGTGCTCCCTGCCAGCCCACCACAGTGTTAGAATGCATCTGCCCCAAGGCTAGGGCTTGCTGGACCTGTTCATTCTTCACTTAGGTTCAGTACAGCACTCTTGACCTTCAGGATTCTGAGTTAATGTGTGCTGTCTACTTGAAGGCCTGACTTCTTTACACACACTCAGACAGAATGGCTAGATGGGACAGCAGTGGGTGTAACACCATCGCTAAATGCCACCTTCTCTGAGTTCCTGCTGAGGCTCAAGACCAATCCTTTGAGTTGGATTGAGAATCTCCTCCTGGAGGACCTGGGGGCCAGTGGGTTGAAAGTTACTTGTGGTTGGAGAAGGCATGCTTTCCAAGGCTGTTACAACAATGGAGTTAGGAGGAGGGCTGCCTCTTCAATCAAAACAGGAGGAGAAAGGGCACAGAGAAGAAGGGACCTTTGCAAACAAAAGAAACTGTCTTTCCCTGATGGGTTAAGTAAGTATCTGTGGTCTGCTGCAGATGGGAATTTGATCAAGGTGTCTTTGGACACTTCTCCTCAGTGTTCCTGTCCCCTAGGAGGAAAGTGGGTGACCCTAAGCTCTGTGTCACTTTCTTACCAGTGTCATCTTGTGTGCCAAAGAGTGTGATGAAGACGTTGGCATCTGTGCCTGCATTCTTCTTGTTTCCAGTCTTTATGGTCACTGAGAATGTGGTAGACTTATCTGCCAGGAGAAAGTGTGGAAAAGAGAGCTGTAGATTACTTGTGAAATGCACAAAGGGAGGAGGGGGCAGGGTGCATCTCTTGGAAGGGCCTCCTCTGCTCATCTTCTCTGGCTCTATTTCCCCAACTCCTCCTCTTCTCTTTCCACACCTGGGATCCCTGTGGTCATAAAGATTATGTTTCTGTGTTCACACTTGCCATCTGCATGAATCGCTTTACTGGCAGTTTATATTGTTCTGCAGTTACCTTTAACCTGGAAGCTTCGAGAGATAGCTCCTGACCCTGGCCCACAGAGAAGGCTCTCAATCAACAGAGGTGATACAATGGTGAGGGAGTGGTAGGAGGAGAGTCAGAAGCACAGTGAGAAGCCCTGGTCTGACTCCTTCAGGTTCGGAGGAATTCTAAGGTGCAAACTGAGCACAAGAATCATGGAACTCTTGCCTGAGGACCCTGGAATGTTTGGAGGGAATGACAAAAGGTGCTCAGAACTAGCTGCAGTAGATTACCCTAAGCCATCTTCCTTGTAGCGAGCTTTGTTCTAGAAGTATGGGAATATGCTTCCCCTCTGACATCTATATTCTTGCCATGGAGGACAGAGACTGTCAGAGGAGGTGCCCAGAACCCAAGAGGAGGAAAGGAAGACAGTGGTATAGAGTGGAGGAGATGGATGCTGGGGTTGAGGAAGAAACATGCTCTAGTTTCAGAAACCTTTTTGCTCCAGGGCCAGGTTGTCAAGAGGGTTATTGTCACCATGTCCTCCACCCTCCTCTTCCTTGTTGGGAAATATATAGGACTCATCCACTGGCAGCAGCTCCCGGGACAGCTGGCCATCATCCTCTTCTACTGCTAGCCAGCGCTGGCATGGGAAGTAATACCTGTGAGGCGGGGTGGAAAGCTTTGGAAAGGTCTCATGCAGAAAAAGCCACAGGCCAAAAATGAGGGGTACTTTGTGAAGTCCAAATATGTCCCTGTCTACTCTCCATAGGCTCATTCTCCCATCTTACTCAGCCTAGGAATTATCCAATGAGTCATTTGCCTGGGGGACACTGTCTTCAGATGCCCCACAGAGGTGGCTGTGTGTGTGACCCTCAGTCAGTGTCATTTTGGGTGGAAGGATAGAGAAAGAAAGTTACAGGGATTGTTCCTGAACTGTCTGGAACCAATCTACCATCCACAGAGAGTTGTACGTGGTGGGTTCCCCAGACTCACGTGCTGAGTTAATGCATTGTGATGGGGTAAACCAACCGTGTTCTCAGAAGGTGCAAAGAACATGGCTAGGGAGCTAACCTGGTGAGAGGTGGCTCATCTAGGGAAGGGAGGTCCAGCTCTTTGTCTTCATGAACAGGCATGGCAGCGTGACAAAGGGTCTGGACTGAAGGAAGGGGAGACCGGACAAGAGATGCAGCAGAGCAAGAACTAGGAACTCACCCCTACAGTTAGTCTATCTTAGTCTAAATCATGGCTCTTTCACTAAGTGATGCGTGACCTTCAACAAACCCCTACATCTCTCTATGCCAAGGTTAGCAGATCTAGCCCATAGCATAAGAGGACTACCAATTATCTTTGGGTTTCAGATAAGCAATGAATCACCCTTTTTGTGCTCTTTCCCCTCCCTTTGCCCTGGTGTACAAGGCCCAGTCAGGGGTTGACCCAAGTCTGAGAGGTGCTTGGATTCCAGAGGCTGGCTTCTTCCTGGGTCCTATGTCCTGCTATGGTCTTCAGATCTCCAAATGTCACTGTGTCAAGAGAGCCAGTCAGTTCCTGAGCCTGGATGGCAGGAGGGGGGTAATTTTATGCTAATAGGCAATGATTTGAAGGACGAGAGGATCTCAACCTGGAGTGACATAAGTTAAACGGCAATTAAACTAGTGTTTTTATATAAAATGTTAAGATGCATACTATTCCGTTTCTTAGTCTTTAAAACATGTGAATTGGAAAGTTAACATTTTATTCAATCAAATACAGTCACTGAGGAATAATAGGCTGTAGTTTTAAATCATGACCCCTTAATGAAAGAGAAATGAAGGGGTGGATTGGGCAAAGGCAGGGACAATGACAGTAGGAAGTCAGTGAGGACAAGGACAGGAAGTGGAATGCACAAAGGCAGAGCCCAGCAGGTTACCCAGGGAGAGAGAGAACAAAGCCAGACAGGCAGAGCAAAGAGCACAAAGCCTCCCCTGCTGCATGCATGGATGCGCGCAGGGGCCATCCTGTGGGGTCTGAGCATCCTTGCCCCCTGGGCATCTGCATCAGGGCTCTGAGGGCCCTCAGCACACTCATGGCTGCAGCCTAGGCCAACACTTCTCATGTTGAATTTGCTTCTCAGACAGAGTTGCAGCTGGGCGGGGGCTGGGTGCTGGACAGTTAGACTGCTTGTCCCAGGGCCAACTGACACACTTAGAGGGCAGGAGGAAGCTGGGCCTGCTGGCCCCTTCCCGTCCCGCCCTCCCTCAGGAGCAAGTCCTCTCAGGC
>PVKA01055192.1:0-10424 GCA_004027165.1 Ctenomys sociabilis
CAGAAAAGTATAAAAATGAGGTATACACCACGGGACCATAATAATAAGTTGAGCTGTAAATGGCTATGGTCGACAACTTCTTCAGATAACTCACTATTGTTGTGGAATGCTGGACTGTGTTGGGTTTTGTCGTGGAGTTCAGGCACCTAAATTAGTTGAATGACAATGGAGTACCCATCTTTGACAGGTGTAGACAAAGGAAGGGGTATAGAAAGGAAGAATCATGATGTGTGTGTTTGGACAGCACAGTTGGGATAGATAACACTGTGCTTCTACATAATTCTATGAGAGGCAAGATTTGCACTAATGGTGGTTGGACAGGATATTATGTGGGCTTCTAGTACTATGGACAACCACTAGGAAAATAACAAGATAGAAAGTGTTATATCCTGACAAAATTGACTCCATTTTGTTGCCCTTCTAACCTCACCGTGTTCCTGTACTGTACGCACCTACTCCTCCCAACTCCTTCACCCCTGTGACCCAAGCCTTATCTTGATGGACATCTGTACCCCTTCCCTATTTTTGAGGATCTTGGCAAACTTTGTGTACTTGCAACCCCACACCCCACCCAATACTGAACTAATGACCCTACAACTTTATAGGAATCAACCTAAACTAATGACCCTGCCACTTTACAGAAATCTCCCCACCCCTGTCCTGCCTTTGTGGTTTTTAGGCTTAAATAGGTACTCATTTCTACACCCTTGGCTCCTCTCTGTCTTTTGGACTCAGAGGGTGCTACTGGGTACCAGCTAAAATGAAGTGCTTCAAATTTTTGGACTTGTCCCATTGTCATTTGATTTTTGAGTTACAACAGAAAGTATTAATTATTGAATCTTTGATGTAATTCAGGTATAAAAAATAAGATATGTAAACAGCTACACTCTCTTGATTTACTGACAAAAGACATCTACTATGATAATGTCTGTAAGTACAATATCAGGTATGCACCTTCTATGATACCAAAACATTATGAAAACAGTTTGCAATGTATTAATTTATCAAATACATCTTGTCGAGGTATCTTAAAACTGTCTCACTGATATTTGTATTTCAATAAAATAAAAATTAAAAAAGGTACAAAAGTAATAGATAAAATGTTACAAATGATACACATTTAAAAAACAAAATGAAACGTATTCATCAGTGGTTGTTATAGTGCACATTATTGTCTTCCATGTAGTTGCTCAGATTACAGATATTAGCACATAAAAGTGGTCAAAATAAAATTTTAAACATTAACTGCTACCCAATAAAATTACAAGAATTAGTTAGAGTGGTCTTAGCTATCTTGTGTATATGCTTAACATGATATTTCCTCTTGTATTTTTCCTTTTTAATTAATTTTATTGAGAAACAAGTAGCAATGAGACAGTTTCAAAACTGACTAGTAGGACAGTTTCAATAATGAACACATTGCATATTGTTGTTTTCTTAGTGGTTATTCATAGTACAAGACGCAGACATGATATGTCTTCCAAACACTATTAGTACAAATCTTTCTTCTCATTGAATTAAGAGAAAGTAGCTGGATAACTGTTTACATTATTTTGTATACCCTGGCTTTTTAACTATTGCACTCTCTCAGTGATCCTGCTGCTGCTTCCTGTGTTAGGAGGTGTCTAACGTACTGAGTAGAGGAAGGTTTGCTAGCTTTCCATCAAGGCAATGTGATGCTTTTCATTCTTCCTTTCTCCATCCTCCCAGCCTCATTAGGTCTTCTCTGCCCTCAACTGTAGGCTTCATTGCCCTTTCCCTAGTGACTTAAATCTTTTGTTGCTCAGAGGAAAAGGCCTGGTGGCACTTAGTGTCTTTCTCGGAGGGTTGTTGCTCTCCTCCTCTTGGTCTGCAGCATGGATAAGGTCTTCCTTGTCTTCGCTCCTGCCCCAGGGGACTCCCTAGAGGAGAGCCTGTAAGTGGGCGCACAGTCTTTTCATTTGTGACTTGTAAGGTTTCCATTCTTTTATACTAGCTCACGCTGGGCCTTTTTCAGTTCATTAAAAGTCTGGCTGGCTTCTTTTCATCCTCTTGTATGAAGGTCTCATCTTTTCTCTGCTGCAGTTGTTAAGCCAGTGCAGGTGACCTGTCTTCCCCTTGATATTAGAGTAATTGGCTATTCTAGTCTTCTAGCTGTTTGATGTGTTCAGGAAACATATTTTTGTAGCTCCTTGTGTCTTTTCTTACCATTAGGGTGGGAGCGACACTGACTAACTTTCTACAATCTTTGGTGGAAACTGAAAGTCTGTCTGCTTGTATTTGGGAAACAGTTGTGAAGGACTCGGAAGCTGTGGTTAACACATTTTTGTTGGTGCGTATGTTTGTTTTCAGTGTTTTAAAGAGGTTTTAAATTTTTGTTGACCTCAATGATTCCTGATGAGAAGTCTGTGACATTCATTGTAGCAATTCCAGTGTTTCCTCTGTGTAAAATGTTTCACTTTATTTTTTTCTTGCTTGCTTTTTCCTGATTCCACTGTTTTCAGTTTTTACTTTCCACTTTACTGCAGTGTTTTTGATCAGTGCTTTTTCTTCTAAATGTTGACAGCTCTTTGAAGTCTCAATTTTCCCTATGATTTCTGCTTTAAGTTTTTTCTTCCAGTAATATATCTAGGATATGTGTGCTCTCTGTGGGACAGTCAGTTTGCTGGAGCTTTCACAGCCGCGTAGAAATGAACTGCTGATTATTAGCTTTGACTTTAACCTTTCTCTTGCAACCATCATTGTCTGTACGTATGGAATAACCTTAGCTTCCACTGCCAGCTTAGATTTTAGTCCATTCTGTTTGCAAGACTAATCTGGGTTGGTGTTGAGGGGGTAGCCACAGACTTCTTTCAGGACTTGTAGACTTCAGTAACTCTAGCGGTGTCCCTCTGGTCTGTCAGTATGACCCTAATATTGGCTAATTTTAGAAGTTTTTTTAGATGAGTCTAGAATCTGATCAATGCTGCAAACCACTTAAACCAGCTCTTAGTCTACATTTTCTTGACCTCACTCAGCTGCAAAATCATCACAAGAAATTGATCTTGAAAGGTTGTAGCAGATTTAGAACTGGAGACAGGTGGAGGATTTTGGAAAATGGGAGAATGTAATCAAAGAAACAGGCAAGAAGGTGAGGCCCTGTCAGGCCTGCTGCATGCTTGGAATTCTGTCCAGTGTGACTAGTTGAAAGTGGTTTGGAGCTAGATTTTGGAAGGTGTTGGATTTTTAAGTAAGGGTATGAACACTCATTCTCTAGGCAGAAGAAAAATGAAGTAAGGTTTTTGATGTGAAGAATAACACAATTAGTTCTGTCCATAAAAATGACTAATCTGGTAGCTCATGTATCCTTGACTGATATCAAGAGACTAGAGCTGAAAAGACAAAGAATGATATTCTAGGAGAGAACATTGTGGACTTTAATTAGAAGTCAGTCACCATGGGGCTGGGGAGATAGTCTAAATGCCTGCCTGGCAAGTGCAAGGACCTGGGTTTGATCCCCAGTAATACATGCCCTACTGGCCCTGAAACCCTGGCTGTGCTGTGCCAGTCACCAAAACCAGGCGTGGTGATACACACCTGTAATCCCAGAGCTGTAGAAGCTGAGACAGAATCATCGCTGAGTCTGAGCTGTGTAGTGAGGCCTTGCACCACATAAATAAATAAATGAATACATAAATAAATAAATGTTAGTCACTGAAATGGAAAGGCTGTAACAAATGGAAAAGCAGATAAGGTAAAATGTTGAATAGAGGATGAGGGTAGTGTCCAGGGTAGCACTGAAGCTTTAAATGCAAATTATAAGGAGAAAAGGTTGCTTTTACAGCAACTGGCAGTCATGAAAGATAGGCAGCCCTGAGTAGAAAATGAAGCACATAGCTGGCATTAAATGATCAGAGAGGCTGATGGCACTAGTAGTTGGTGATAAGGCAAACTAGTCTTAGTTCATTATTTCAAAAACAGTCTCTCAGGAACCCAAGGTTTCTTTTTTTAATTATAAAATTCTATACCTGAGATTTTTCTCATTTAATCCAGAATACCTTGTGGATATATTGAATTAATATTACAAATTTATTTGCCTTTAACATGTAATATTTCATCTCATAATAATTTGATCTTTAGAAGCATTCAAAACTTAACTTCAATAATTTTAAAAGTCAGTTTCAAAATTCAATTTGCTTTCTAGTAGAAGTCCTACACTAATTATCTTTTATTTTCCTTAGTGATTAATTTTGACATATTTGAAATTTAATGTTCTGATCTCATGCTAATCTACATTTAAAAACATTATTCATCAAATTATATTATATGCACATAGAGAAAAATGAACAAATAATAAGAAATAAAAGAATGTTTCACAAATGCATCCTTGTGTCCCCTCTCTGCCACTACCCACTTTTTTCCAGAGGATTCTAAATCTTACAGTGGTTAGTTTTGCTTGAACAGAATAATGTAGTTTTGCATCTGGCTTCTTTTACCTGAAGTTATGTAGGTGGCATTGTTCTGTTCTGTTACATAAGGAATAATCATTTGTTTTTATTAATTTCACAAGTCTTAATTGACATTTGCATTTCTTCTGGTTTTTCTTGGTTTTCTATTTAGATTTGCAATTGTTGGAATGAGAGATTGTTAGGCAAGTATATCTGATCCTCTGAATGTAGGGCCAGTTTTCTAAAGAGGAAATAATGAGAGTTTCAAGTTCCCCACAACTTTGTGAGGATGTGGTATTTCTAGTCTATTTAGTCTTTGTATATTAATGTATATGCAACTGCCATTTATTAGCTTACAGTTTGCTGATGAATGAGAACCAGTGACTTCTTATATGTTTATTGATCACAGGGAAATTAAAAAAAAATTTTTAATGTATTTGGTACAGGGTCTCACTATGCTACTAGAACTCATATCGACCTTCATGTTTCAGCCTCCCCAACACTGGGATTACATGCACGCACCACCACACCTTGTCTCAGTGGCTAGCTTGGTGTGTCAGGGGTGGGGACTGCATGTTATGTTGTACCAGAGATTGAATCCAGGTCCTTGTGCTTGCCTAAGTAGGTGCTGAGTCTGCTGAGCTATCTCTGCTGCATAAAATTTTCTTTTGAAGGCAGGTTGCAAAAGACTAAGGACCAATAACCATATTATTATGATTGTTTGTCTTTTATATATTAATCTTTTTATATATTCTGAATATGAGCTATTTGTTTGTTAACTAAGTTTATTGTGCACCAATATTCCTACTTTGAAGCATACATTTTTATGTTCTTACATCTTTTCTGAAGAGAGCTCTTAGTACAGTTCATCAACATTTTTATTTGTAATGAATCTACAAAGAAACTTGGTTTATTTTAATATCATAAAGATAATTTGAATGCATAATGCTTTTACCAGTTAAACATTTGTATGTTGGTAACAACTTTTCTCAATTTTGTTTTATCCAAAACTGTTTTCATTTCAGTTCAGTTTTGAAGGACATTTTCTCTTTAGGTATTTTGATGCGATTCCATTGATTTTCTTGGCATCCATATTTCTGTTCTATCAAAACTATCAGCTTCAAGGTAATGTATCTTTTTTTTTCTCTAGAAGATTTTCAGATTTATGTCTTGGTAGATATCAAGTTTTCTAGTGCCTTGAAAATCTGGAGATCTCTGTTAGTTTTCTATTCTAAAGCTAATATTTTCAGGCTTTGCCTGCATCAATAAGATATTACTTTATTAATGAGCTAGTTCCATGTATTTGAGTCTGACAAATTTTTCTGAAAGGTTGTTCTAACTCTTCATGTGATGTAGTAAAAATGACCAGGAATTTAAAAAGTCTGTAGATACTGATTGAGAATTATACGGTATAAAAAGAACACTTTCTCACCCTTGGGACAGTCAGTGGGTGTAATGCTACACCATGTGTCTTATACCTATTTTTTTTTTCCTAAGATTCCCCTGTAAGATGTGCTAGTTAACAGTGTTTCGCTTTTGCATCATATTGTCCACATTACGGTTCTTTCTCCTCCAGAATACATCTCTTGTCCTTAAAACCTTACCTTAGGATCTGAGATGACTCTCAGTCTGAGAGATAGAGAATGTCCTGTTAGCAAGGGAAATATGGATGGTTCCTGGCCTGTCTATCTCCCGCAGAATCCAATGATCTCATCAGTTTCCCCCAAGAAATCCTTTTGTTCTCTCATTATGTCACCAAGATAGGTGTTTTTATTATTTGAAAGAAGTCTTGCACTGGCCACCAGACTTATGGGAGAGTGGAAGCTTCTAAAATTCTTCCCCCATCAAGAGGCTGAGTGAGAAAGCAGGAAATAGAAGATGTTGTGCTAACCCATAGATTTAATGGATACAGGGTTGGTGATGCCTATCAAACAAAATCTATCAATTTTGGATCAAAAAATACCATCAAAATCATAGAAGACTATGAGGAACTACCATAAGTATAACCAAGGAGCATCAGCAACCACTATCATATTTGTGTAATTATAAATGCAGTGATAAGGGCAAATATCTAAGTATTGTTATGGATCCCATGAAAGTGCTATAGTGATACTCCTGCTTCTACCTCTAGGGTCTAAGACCAAGAATAAGAGAAGGAATAGTCTCTTTCACAGCTATTCCCAATGATCCATTTAAGGAATGTGCGCTTCAGCTCCCAGGAGAGAGATGCTTCTAACTTGCTCCACAGCAAGCTAAAATTATAGCTCTCCCTTAGTCATTCTGGGTGTCCACTAGGAGCACAGATGTATTTTGCAAAATACATCTGCCAGTAGAACTGATCATTATTATCATGAGGATATAGAATCCTCATGACAATAATTCTGCTTCCTAATGAAGGCATGGAGGTTCACGATGTTTCCAGTCCTAATGATTAGGCAGAAATGAATAAGAGAAAGCATGGCTCAATGAAAGCATGGTAATGAAGGGCTCAGAGGCCTCAAGGGTAAAGACCAAGTTTATGCCTTGGAGAGTTCACCAATTATAAATCCTGGTTAAAAGGTAACAGGGGGAGAGAGGGAGCACCAGGAACAACTTCTGGATCAACCTGCAGAGAGGTGTAGCTCTTGCTCCACCAAATTATTATTATTATGCATGTTGATTAAAAATTATCTGGAAGAAACCCTGACAAATTTAACTTGGGGCATGAGAAGCACTGAGCTCTTCCAAAGGTTAACTATACATAGCATGTGTTGTCACGCCTCTCTAATGTACCCTAGGGTTTCATGTATCAGTGTGCTCTGTACATTGACAGTTGCCAATATCAATACCTTTTAGCCTTGATAACTTATTTAGGCTTTTCCATCTGTATCCACAGAAGAATGGAAGTGCTGTGGAATTGATCAATGCCCTATGGACTATTCTTCAACAAATGCTTAATAGGAAAGTGTGCACAAATGCACCAGCAGCGGCAACCCTCAGGGTGGGGTAAATCTAGGGTTTGGGCTTTTCAGAATTGCCTCTGAAAAAGCAATAGCCATTCTCTGCATCTTACTTAATATTCCTTACTGACTTCCTCAGTCACCGCTGAAGTTCTCGTGTCCCTCTTCACGTTCCTGGCATCTGTTAAATGAACTATGTGCATTAGAATCCTCTCAGATTCTGCTTTTGGAGAACTTCAGGCTGAGATAGATGTGTGCCCCTGGTTTTTGCTAGGTTTTCATTTTCTTGGTCACTTCTTGGTGATTAGAGATGCCTTAGGAGTGGAAGTACTCTTAAATATCAAGCTCAGTTCTGTGCTTTGCTCTTCTTCCTGGGTTCTTGATACTTCCAGTCCTTACCAATTTAATAGCTCTCTGATCCCTTCAAACAGATTTCTAAAAATGTGTATATTACAGTGGGAGAGTTGGTCCAACATAAGCGAGAGCAGAAATCAATTTCTTTCACAAACCCATATATGAATTAAAGAAACTTTAATGAGAACTAAAAGCACTTACTTCCCTCTTCCATGACATTTTGAAAACTCAAAAAACGTTTAAAATGTAACATCCAATTTTCCAGCAGTGAAAAATTGCCAACTCAAGCTCAAGGCATTTTAACTTTATAACTCTTTCAATTACCTTTGATTCCTTGTTTTTCTGCCAGTCTCTACATATTTTGGGCAGTTTCTTTGCTCTTAGTCTATGAAAAAGAACCAACATTTGGATTTAGTATTGTTTCCATTGCACCCTCAGGGAATAATTATCTAGATTTCACGGATCTTTCCTTTGGGGAAATGCAGCTA
This sequence comes from Ctenomys sociabilis, assembly GCA_004027165.1. Classification (NCBI taxonomy): domain Eukaryota; kingdom Metazoa; phylum Chordata; class Mammalia; order Rodentia; family Ctenomyidae; genus Ctenomys; species Ctenomys sociabilis. Next base: position 8,188 of record PVKA01055192.1, read on the forward strand.
GTATGAAGTATTCATATTTATTTTCATTTTTTTTTATCTAGTAAACATAGTTCAAGAGGGACACAGTGTAGCTTTCTGCATGGAAAGAGAGTCATTAAGGGAATGAAAAAGTGCTTATTGGAGGAGCTCATGATTAAGACTCATTCTGCAGATTAATAGAGACATCACCAGTCTTCAGGGTTAGCAAGTCAACAATTTCATGGAAATTAAATTTACATAAAAATCTGGGGGAAATGAATTACATTTCAGTCTTTTCTCATAGCAGGTCGAAAAGCCACATCCCCACTGAATTTGGAACTCTGCTTTGCAGAGACTTTTTCTGTGACCTGCTTCCCAGGTTTCTGATTATTGTCTTGCTTAAGGGTTGTCCACAAATCATTTGCTTTCTTTGTATTTTTGGTTTCAGAAATTGAGGGAGCTGAGTCTATGAGCTGAGTGGTAGAGATCATGTGCCATATGACTTGTCACATAAGGAATACCAAGAATTTGATTGTGACAAATCAGTTTCCTTTGTGTTAAGGAGCTGGGCCAAGCATTAATGTCATCCCCTTTGCTGTTACAACCTGCTGGATGTTTGGAGAAGAATAGAGTGACTTGATTAATGCCTTACTTTCTCTGAGCAGAAGTCAGAATCTGAGTATTTATCCATAGTATCAAAAATGATTGGGAAAAACATGCCCCAGTTGTACTTTCCTATCAATTAAATATGGGAAAGGATTTCTCTCTGTTTTGGCTGAGGAGATACATCATTTACAGATGCAAAATTCATTTCCTCCCCTGTGAGGTACCAATCTGACATCCAGAGGTATGAAAATACTGTTTTGCTCTTTTGAGGGGAAACATTTTAAACGCAGTGAGGAGACAGCCAGTACATAAGAGCAGGGTAAGGAAGATAGCTCATTGCCTTAAATTCTTTTCCTTTCTCTTTTTATAAATATTGGACCTAATCTTGGCATCAGTATGCTTGTTCTAAACTTGATAATTCCTGTGAAGAAAAGGTGCACACAAAATTTGTCTATAGTTCTTACCTACTTTGAACTTTGAATTTTGGTTTTAATTTATTAAGTAAATTTTATTAGTATATGCTTGAGATACATGATGTATTGTTTGTAGTAAATTATATTTATATATCATATTTTATCATTTTGATCTCTTTTTTTCCTCCTTGCTTCCCTTCGAACCTTTTCTCAGAACTTCTTTTTCACCTCTAAAAAGTTTACCTTCCTATTCCCTACTATCTCTCTTTCATTTTGCACTTTAAATTACTTACATTTTGGGTTTCTTGTATAACACAGACTGTAATACTTAACCTTCCTGTGTCTGATTTATTACACTTAATATTATGATATTAAGAGCTGTACATTTTTCTTCAAATGACACAAATTTTGCCTCCATGATGGTTGATTAATACTCCATTGTGTATATATACTATGTTTTTTCTACCCATTCATATATCTTAGCTGTTGTGAATTAGGCTGCTGTAAGCATGTTGTATGCATGTATCAGTCTGATACTATGACTTTAATTTTTTGGTGAAATATAGCCAGAAGAGATATAACTGGGCCAAATGAAATTTCTGTTTTAGTGTTTTAAGGACTCTCCTTCTGGAGTAAATAGTAGTTGTGCTAGTTTATATTTCCTCTAACAGTATAGGAGTGTTCTTTTCCCTCAAAACCCTCACAGCATTTGTTGTTTTTGAGTACTTGATGGTGATAGTTATTCTTACCGGAGTAAAACTGGATCTCAGAAGTGTTTTGATTTCCAATTCCCTGATGGCTAAAAATGCTGAACAGGCTTGCATTTGAACTACTCTTTTTTTAAAAAAGTGCCTGTTTTTTGGCTTGGGCCTTTTGTTCTTTGCTCAACATGGATTTCTGTGTATTTTATTGGCACATATGACTGGAGTTCTGAATAAGAGTCCAAATCAAAGGCTTCACAGTGATGAGGGTTTCTGAAGTGTTCAAGGTGATAGCCTGCCCATCCAGCTGCAACTAGGCAAGCTGCTTAAGGCATTGCTTTGATATAGTTACAATAGGTATATTTTTAAAAATTCTGCCTACAGAGAACACAAAAGTTAGTATATTCTATTTCTGTATTACATGACATAATGAAATAATATGTTTATTATACTTTCCTTCTAAATATTCTGTAAAATTGGAAAAGATTTTTCATCCATTTATTCAACACATATATAAACATATGCTAAAAATATTGCTAAATTATTGCTATAAAAAGAT
>PVKA01055193.1:0-10423 GCA_004027165.1 Ctenomys sociabilis
TATGCAATTCAGGAATCATTATACTAATACAAACACATTAGTGCAAATAAAGATTTTACTTTTTTGTTTTTTTGAGACAGGGTCTCACTATGCAGTTCAGGCTGGTCTTAAGCTCACTTTGTAGCTCAGGCTGGTCTCAAACTCACAATAAAACTCCTGCCTCAGCCTCCCGAGTGCTGGGATTATAGGTATGTGCCACCATGCTCAGCAAAGAGTATATTTTGAGGCAAACATGTAAAAGAAAAGTTTAAGTTTTGAAAACCTATATATTTTGAAGTTTCTGAAAATAAACTATAATTATGGGTAACTCCATAGAATCTTCTGTAAATGTTTTTAAAGTTCATTAAAAAAGACATTATAAATAAAGAGATTATCAATGACACTTTATATGTCTTGAATTTGTAATAATTTTTTTAACATTTCTATTCTTCAAGGTCTTTCTTCTACTTTATTTTATAAGATACTTGTAGATTTGTTTTTCTTTGTGGCAGATAATATACATAATCAGAAACCTTACATTTTTCTGGAGTAATGCCTTGTGATGTGACTCAAAACTGTTGACTCCCACTTCTAGGGTCATGGTTTTGGTGTCAGAGTTTCACAGTTATTCAGATGTTTGAGGTGGAAAAAATTTTGAGTGTATATTATTTAGTTAACTCAGGGTAGTTGTTTGGTATTTTTTTCAAATCTCCTCTTCAACATAAAGTTATCTGATGTTTGGCCTACTGATTTCTTGCTATAGAACTTTTCTCCATCATACTGTTTTCTCAGCTAGCAAGTATGGAAATTTCCCTTCAGATTTTGCTCTTAAGAATGCATTGCTAAATCCTCCACTAATGTTTAGCCAATTTCTTTACCTTCTGTCTTGTGTTCTAAATATTTCTTTATCTGATAATCCTGCCAAGAATGATTCCAATTTGAAAATATATTGGCATTTTTATGGTTTCTAGGAACACTGAAAAAATCCCTAGATATTCTAGAATTCTACACAAATGCTAAATACTGTTTTAAAGATTATAGTCACTGGCTTTTAGAAACTAGACTACTTTTCTTTTACATTTATTTACAGTTTTCTATGTCAGTTACCTTTGTAACCAGGAAAAGTACCCTGGGAATATGGTCAGTAATCAGTCACAGTGTGTTGGAATTGGCTGGTTCAGAGAAACAGGCTCTATGCATCTTTCCAACTTCTTTATCAATGACCTAATGTTGCTCACTTGATGTTAACCATGGAGAGAGCATTAACACCATGGGTACCGGGAGCACTGAAAATCAGGGCTTTGGATATAAAGTCTGCTTACCAGGAACACCATAGGTAGCTAGTATCTTTGTAAGAGCTGAAAGAGTAAACAGTTTACTGTACTAAAATAACTAGAAAATCCACAGAAACATAGGAGTTAGGTAGGGATGCTTTATACATCATCTGTTTTGGTAAAACTCAGTCTCACATGAATTTGGTGAATGCTTCACCAGAAATGAAAACATGAAATTACTGAACAGTTGGATAGTAAATTCCAAGGTGAGATGATCAATTGAAGAGCTCAATTATTTGGCTTGTAACAAACAAGTCAAAGGGTATGAAAATTATTAGATTCCTTATATAAGAAGGTATTTTACTGGCTTTATTGAGGGCTAAACTACAAAGGGTGAGTGTACATTTTAATGACATTTCCAATTTGGGTTCTATTTGAGTGTTGTGAATCATTAGAATGTGTGAAAAAGTTAGTCACCTAAAGACTCATTTAGTGACTTTTCAGAGACTAGAATGCTGATTTTTGAGGGATGGGTGAGTTATGGTTTTATTTTTTTCTAAAGGCAGAAGGGAAATTACATGTTATTTTCATAATGCCATTTAAACTTTTGTACATATAAAATTTATTTTGGTGGACATGTTTTTATAAGAATTATATTCACCTTAAAACAAGTAAGTGGGAGAAATGTTATTTTCTTTTCAATCAGAGTTACCAGGCCTTACTATAGTTCTTTTCTCACTATGGCATTGTCAGGGAGAAAGACTACTGCTGAGGATGCATTATTAGTATTCATAGCAATATTTAAAGACACCAAAATAGAAATGTTGACATTCAGTTTTAAGGCACTGATCAAAGCAATTGGAAATTTCTGGAACAGATCAGTTTTACATCTTCTGAATGCAGATTTCTGACCAAATACCAAGGAAAAATGTGCTAAGAATACTTTTAGGTTATACTTGAAAGTGATTTTCCTAGGAATTCAATTTCATTCAATTAAAAAGCATATAGGGTGTTGACTGTTGTATAAATTAGAAAATTGGAGGGAGACAAAGTGCTGGTTCTTAAAAAAGTCAAAGCATAGTATGAGTGACTGCTATGTATGCAAACACCACCAACAGCATCAGCAATGTTGTTGTTAGACACCTATCAAAACCCCAACATTAGGCTGGCCAGATAGCTCAGTGGACTAAAACACCTGCTTAACCAGGCACAGAGACTGGGGTTTGATCCCTGGTGTGCTGTACTGGCCCTGCCCTGGGGTGCGTTGAGACAGTGACTGAAAATGGGTGTGGTGGCATGTGCCTGTAATCCCAGTGTTTGGGAGGCTGAACACAGAAGGATCACTATGAGTCTGATCTGTGTAGCCAGACCCTCTTGACCCTGTATTAAAAATACATTAAAAATCCCAACATTAGATTCACGCTATTTTATAAACTATGCCTAGTTTCAGAAGTGTGCAGACTCTTGAAAAAAACTGGTTCACCTAGTTATCTGCCTTGGTTATATGATAATCAGTACAATTGAAAGTATTTTTACATGTAAAATAACCAGTCAGTTCAGGAACAATAATCCAGTTATGTTATACAATAAAAATGTTGCTTAAATTAGTTGTTTTGTAAAATTCAAAGAAAGCAATGAATTATTTTAATAAAATATTTGTTAAAGTACATAATTGCTTTTCTGATTCTGATTTCAGTATTCTGAAAATACTGCCACTGTGGTGAAACAGACAACAAAATATACATGCTGTCCTGTGCTCCCTGCCGCAAAATGAATGGCTCATGGATGTGAGGAGCACAACACATTTGAAATTATTTAGAAGGAAGAGTCTTGGCTTAACCTTTTCTTTTCCACATTATTTAAGTTTTGGGAAGCTGATATTGTATTAGGGAAATTATTAGTGCAATGAGAAGAATTCAGTTTCCTTACAACTAAATTGTTATCCTGAAAGAAAATGCTAGTCTAGAAAGAGGTGCTTATCTTTTGATTTGTATTTATGAAAGAAGGCCTTTTAGTTGTATATTAATCAGTTTTCCTGTTGCTGGGATAGACTGCACCTACAATTTAAAAAGAGGAAATGTTCATTTTTCCTTATCATTATGCTGTCATGATTGGCTGACTTCAAGTTGGAAGCATCGTGTGGAGCAAACTACACACCTTGCAGTATCTGGGCAGCAGAGCACAGGGAAAGAGTCAGAAAGACAGGACAAGGGACCAGACATAGTTCATAAAGTACAACCTCATGATCAACTTCCTCTGAGCAGCCTTCACCTTGTAAAGGTGATCTTTTGATGAGTTTAATGTCTCCACAATCCATACACCCCTCCAGAAGTCTCTTAGTAGCTTAGCGGAATAAGTGCTTGCCTGGGAAGTGCAAGGTCCTGAGTTGGATGCCTGGTACTGAAAAAAAAAAATAAGTGACACAAATTTCCTTTAAATGGTTATTCAAAATATTATTTCTAAATATTTTACGTTTTGTGTGATCAGCATAGTAATTAATAACAGGTCCAAATTAGCAAGAATAAAGAAACAATTTTATAAAGAAACCAGTGTCACAAAAAGAGAAATAATTTTCATAAGGAAGCAAAATATCATCTACAAAGTAAATTGTGACCTATCTTATAGGAACCCTCAGTGGTTTGTACACTGTGAGGCTCTGATTTTCAACATCTATCTCTTCTGATAATCCTCTAATTACGGAGAAATCACCATAGACTAATTTTAAAAGATTAGCATTCAGTTTCTCTTCCTCTTCAAAAATGAGATATGGATACCCTAGATCAACAGACATCCTCAGATCTCATGCTATCCATGTTTATCTTCCCTCCTTTTCTTCTACTTTGACACGTTTAAGTAAATGAGCAGAAATAATCACTCTTAAAGTTCCTGTTTTCCCTCCCAATCCTTTGACTATTTTTAATTGTAATAGTTATTATGCTGCAAAATAAACAAAAGCTGTTTCTCAAGAGATATGATAAGAACTTGAGCAAGCAACAAACCTGTGAATTTTACATGCTTACCCTAAAAAACTAGAGAGTTGTCTTTCATTCTTGAGCCAGCGTATATAAAACTCTAAGCCTGTAACAGTATATTTTCTCCCGTGGCATCAATATCAGCAAAAACTAGGTCTAATGTGAAATTACCTACTCGCTGCAAGAAAGTATTTTCCAAACAATACCCAAGACAGTTTTGGGGACAGTGTCCCTAGAGTATTTCAAACTGAAGAATGTATCAGTTTCAATATCTATTTCAGAAAGTCTTTCCACAGGCTTTCTGTGTAGGTGCGCTACAGGTGTAAAGACATAAATTAAGTTCCTTCTGGGTTCATTTAATTAGTTTTGTAAGGAGAACTTAGAGTTATTTAAAAGGAAAGTCTGTTTTTTTGATGTTTGGTACAGGTGATATTTATTAATAAGTAGTCTGTGTATAGAGAATATGTTTGTATGCATGCAAAGTGGTATTTTATTGAAGAATGCAAGGTAGGTTGTCATGGAGATTAAAAGCCTTGAAGTGCTATTCACTGGTGCTAGTTATAGTTGCTGGGCACTAGGATATTAGGTTCTGGCACCCTGAATCTTTCATTGTAAAAATAATTACACTTTTATCTTCACTGTAAGAGCTATTCAAGTAGGATAAATAAATACAGACACATGAACAAATCTACCTTAAAGGTAAATATAGCAACCCTGTGACCCATCCTGGCACAAAATTATGTAGCTGTAGTTACTATACCATCGAAATGCTTGATTTTCATCACAGGACTATTGAAGCTGTTTATACGATGAAATTACAAAATGCACAAAATCTGCACTTACATTGAAAGGCAAAAGAAGAATGAAAGCTATTGACCATTAGTGTGGTCACTGGTAAATATAAAGGTTTCCTTTAGACACAGAGGAAACAAATAAAAAGCTTGTAGTATGTTTTGCTGGCATTTTCTTGAAATACTGTATTTATATGAGATTTTCAACCTCACTTTGAGCTCCATGTAAGGCACAAAGTGATTTTTCTAGTGTTCTTTTCTCTAAAACGATTAGATGAAATGATCTTGACAAGTTTACCTCAGTGAGAAACTATGTAATTTCTGTATAAAGGGAACAGTTATACCTGGTGGAATCGGTATGGATACTTTCTTAACCAATAAATCAGTAGAGAAAGTTGCAGTATAGCAAACTACACAGCACAGGCAAGGTGCTACTGAAAATTTCAGTAGTAAGTAATGTGGTTTTCAAAACTGCCTTAAGTGATGATTAACTAGAATTATATATATTTATATTTAAACTGACACCACAGAATTCTTTTAAATCTTGACAGATATGTGGAATATTTAAATGTAGTAATTGCAGTTGCTGAACCTCTTGGGATTAACTTGCTGGAGAGATAGTGACATCTTGTGCAGAGAAAAAAATGATTTATACTGTGGGGGCAAAACTAAAAATGAAGTAATTTCATGTATGTTTTATATAACTCTTTGTAGAAGAAGTTTATTGTAGCTAATGAATTGGTAATATTTTGTAATAATCCACCATATGACAATTACATAATTTATATAACTGTAGGTACATAATTTTGCTTTTTTCAACATTGAATTTTTAGGTTTCACTAAGGAGTTTACAAAAACAGGATAAGGTGTGCAGTGCTGGGTCCATGCTAATGGTAGGAATTGTGGGTCTTGTTTAAAGGTAGACTCTTTGTCAACTTATTTCCCAGCAATGGGTAGCTCTCTAGCAGTATTCATCAGTTCCTTTTAGACAAAAATTTGCTTAAAAAGAAGGCCTTCTTAATTCAAGCACATTTTTTAAGTTAAGGGGCAGGAATAATAATAATACTAAACAGAGATTATATCAGTGTGTTTTTTTTATCAAATTAAATTATTTAAAGAGAAGCTCATAGTGTTATATATTATTTGTAGATAGAGGATATATGGGTCAGAAAGATTGCCTGTTGCCTTTGATACTTAAAATTCCTGGAGAAGTTCTTAAAGTTACATGTATATAGCATGATCAAATATTCTAAAATATGAGCATCAGCATTGATTTTAAGGACTTGATGAGCACTACGTCTTTGTGTATAAAAGGGAAATGATAGCAGCTATCTATTTGGGTGGATATGTTGAGAGCCCAAGCCTCTCTGACATAATAAATACTTTTGTTATTGGGGATTGAATTTAGGACCTTGCTTTTGTCAAGCAGGCGCTTAAACTGCTGAGCTATCTCCCTGGCCTAAATACCAAATTTTATATCAAAACTTCAAAGTACTTGCAAAATTGGCAAACATACCCAAAATCAATCTGAGATAGTGATGCAATCTGTTTTCATATTAAGGTTAACTGAAGGGGATAATTAATGCAAGTGTACCTTGCAATAGCCTAAAGAGAAGCTGTTGGATTGAGAACCACAAATTTTTTTTATAACTCTCTTAGTAGCCAATTAAGTGATTTAAAATAATTTGTTCATGGCATGGGTGGAGTGATGCTGCATTACTTTACAATGCCAATTTGTTAAGATTGGCTGCTGTTATTACGTTTGGAGAAAAAGGCTATTTCTCCACTCAGTACCTGAGGTTTCACTAAGGAGTTTCTTGTCCTCCATGTTTCTGGAGTCCTTATATGCTGTGGAATCTAGTAGCTCTCTTCCAAACACAAGAACAATACTGTCCTTGTGAAATTTAGGGTTGAGTGGGAAAAGACCAGCCTTGAATATGTCATTTTAAGTGTGAGGGTTTTTTTTTTTGTAAAAGTTAGTTCAAGATACATTCAAAGTAGCTATTTGAAAGTGTTATTACCACTAAAATCAATCAAAATAGTTTTACTTCTTTATGGTTGGTACATATATCTGTAATCTTAGCTACTCTGGAGGCTAAAGAAGGAGGACAGCATATTTAAAAATAGCTTTGGCAACTTATCAAGACTCTCTCTCTCTCTCTCTCTCTCTCTCTCTCTCTCTCTATATATATATATATATATATATATATATATATATATATATATATATATATATATATGATCTTTTGGGCCACTCAATGCCTTTGTAAGACTTATTCTCAAAAGGTTTAGGAATGTAGCTTAATGGGAAGATCCTGGGTTCATTCACCAGTAAAAAGAAGGGAAGGCTTTAAAAACTTTCTTAGTTTCTTATTTCAGCCTCTTTTCAAACTTGTAGAACTGCTTTCCTATTCACATGCACACAGTTCCAACTTGACTGAAGTCATTTCTAATCAACACATCTAAATCTAAATTCATCATTTCTCTATCCAAATTTCTTAACTTTCCTACATATTTTAGTGCTCCTCTCCTTTTGCCAAGCACAAGAGACCTAAGGTCCATGTTTCATGTCTTCTTTTATTCTGCCTTCCACATCCATCCTGTTGCCATGTCTTAAAGAGTTCCATTAGATACTGTCTTTCCTGATACCTTTTTTTGTTCTTGCACCAGTCAAGACTTTCAAATGAATTAAGCACCATTATTCATTCAATAAGTGTTTTCTTATTTATTCAACCAATACCTGAGTGTCCGTAATAGATTACACAGTATGCTTAGGGATATAGTAGTAAACCAAATGGCCATCCTGCTTTCAAAGAGCTAATGTGGGTAGAAGGTGGGTAGAGATGAGGCAGCTTAAAAGTGAATGACCTTTGGGCATACATTTAGCTGTGAAGGGAAATATAGGGCACTGTGGGGTGTCACGTAAGAAGACAATAGTAATGTATGATGTACTTTGTGCTGAGAGTGGGGTTCTTGTGTGAGGGCTAAAGGAGAAACAGAAGTTGCAGAACAAGGGTAAGGAAAAGCATCCCAATTAGAGAGAAATCTTATAAAGACTGCTTCTAGAAAGCATGAGGCCTTTAGAGCTGGAGAGGCAGGCAGAAGGCCAATTGCACAAAATATCAGCTTTTTATTTTGGCCAGCTCCACTCTCCCCAACAGCAGGGCTGGTGTGGTATATGCTGCTGGGGATTGAACCGTGGTCCCTTGAACCTGCCAAAGCTTGCCTAACCAGGTACTTTTAGACTACTGAGCTATCTCTCTGGCCCCAAAGTATCAGTTTTTTTAAGGAGCTCAGATTGTTTTCAAGTGGGATAGGAAGCCATTGAACTGTTTTTAGAAAAGGAATGGAGATAGAGGCACACAAGGAGCCGCACCTAAAAGGTAGAATGAGTAGAATTTGTGAAAGATTAATAAGAAGTAAAAGAGTCTAGATTCCTGATAAAGGTAATGAAGTAGACAGAAATGCTATCTGGTGAGACACAGTATACAGGTTTGGAAACAAGTGAATATGCTCAATTTTAGATGTATTAACTCTGAGGAAAGTACCATACAGGAAACCTAAGTGATCGTTCAGGGGGAAAATGTATGTATAAGAAGCTTCTGTTGTCAAGAAGGGTACACATGTAATAGGTATTGAAATGTATAACTATACAACAAGGTAGGTTATTAATGATTACAGATAATGGCTTATTAAAGTGACAAAATTTCAAGGAGAAAATCACATTTGAGAGAGCTTTAAAAGGAAGATAGACTTCTGACAAATGTTTTCTGGTTGTTTTATTTCATATTTAAGAATAATACACTTTAAAATTGAAAAAAATGTTCTAGACTTTGAAGTTTGTGTTTACTGATTCTTGTAGAAAAACAGGGACCCTTTTTGAGGAGTCCTCAAATGCCAGTATGCTTAGATTTTTGAAGGCACTGGTTTTTTCCTTTAATTTATTGCCTTGAAGTTTATGAACTTGTCTGTCTATTATCCAGGAGCCAAATGGTAGAAAGGATCTCTGGTTCTTACCATTTTGTGAATAGATTTTGAGACAATTTTTCTGTTTTAATTCTGGTACCTTTGCCCATAGCAGTATCTCATGAGCCAAGAGAAGAGTTCTTAGGTTGATGTCCTTAGAATGTATTTTCTGCCAGAGCATGAGGGAGGTTGCTGGTTGGAAAGGAGATCTGGGAATCTCATTGTTTTATATGTAGTTTCTTTCAAGTTCTCAAGAATATGGCCATATCCTAAGACATTCCAATGCTCCAAGTGCTTCTAATTCCTAAACTCTTCAGAGGTTCTGAGGGGAAGTGTTATGGTTTAGATACAAACTGACCCCCAAATTTTTATGTATGTGGAAATTGGTTGGATCAAGGTAGCCCTATACTACTCATCAATGGATTCATCCTTAATGAGTTTGGTAGCTGAATGCTAGTGGGAGAGGACTTGTTGGAGGTGCATCACTGGGATCATGATCTCGAACGGTGTATTCTTGTCCCTGGTTCTTTCCTTCTCTGTACCTGATGGCTGTCCTAGGTTTAGTACCTTTTCTTCTGTCATGCCCAATTGCCATCCTGTGTTTTCCTTGGAGCCAGTTGACCCCATACTGAAACTGGGAGCCAAATGAAATCTTTTCTGTATGTTGTAGGTATTGAATATTTTGTCTCAGTAGTAGGAAAATGACTAAGACAGGTTTCAGCATAGGGAGTGGGGCTGTTGTTAGGACTGTGCCTGACCATGTGGCTCAGAAATTTCTTGAAGCGCTTCACAGGAGGAGTTTGGAACATTTGGAGAAGCCACCTAGTAAAGTCTAGTTGAATGGGAGATTTTTGTTACAGTTTAGAATGTAGACTTTAAAGCTCAGGTCCAAGTTCAACAGAGAACAAGGCAATTGGACTGGAAACCATGTGTGCTATGTTTTTTTTTTTTTATTTTTTTCTATATTTTTTCTCATTAACTTTATTGAAAATCAATAATTATACAATATATTAAAATTGTAGACAAATATTGAAATGTGAAAGATGTAGACAAATATTTCTGAAATGAATACATAGTATGAGATTAACAATAGAGCACATTGTAAATAAATTATTTATAAGCTTAAATGAATATAATAAAAATTGTCTAAAATAAAAATGAAGGGGCCAGGGAGATAGCTCAGTAGAGTAAGAGTTTGCCTGGCAAGTGCAAAGGCCTGAGTTCAGTACCCGGTTCTGCAAGAAAGAAATGAAGAAGAAAGAATTTATCAGTCATACAGTAGTTCATTCTGTTCCAAAATCAAGAAACTTATATTCAAATAGTTAGAATTCTCAAAGTAGAAAGGAATAAGCAATAAATATTTAACAATTTTAAATTTCTGAATTTAGTGGAAATTATAGCACCACATTTCCAAGAAAAATGAACCTTTTGCACAAGAAAT
>PVKA01055194.1:0-10423 GCA_004027165.1 Ctenomys sociabilis
GCAGATCTTGCCTCTCATAGAATTATGTAGAAGCACAGCATTATCTATCCCAACTGTACTGTCTATACACACACATCATGATTTTTTCTTTCTACAACCCTTCCTTTGTCTACACCTGTCAAAAGTGGGCACTCCATTGACATTCAACTACCTTAGGTGCTTGAACTCGACACCACAATCCAACACAGTCCAGCATTCTACAACCATAGTGAGTACATAGGAAATATGAAGTTCTTGTGTTGGTATATAAGTCTTGATCTACCTAGGTCTTGGCCATCCAGCAGAAAAGTATAAAAATGAAGTATACATCATGAGCCCATAATATTAAGCTGAGCTGTAAATGGATATGGTCAACAATTTCTGTGAATCAGATCTTGAGGAAACATCAGATAAATCTAAAGCAAGAGGCAGTCTACAATATATCAAGGTAATTTAAGGTCTGAGAAAACACTCCAGAACAAAGGAATTCTGACAGCTAAATTCAATGTGTGATTCCAGACTGGATTCTGAGGGCCAGCAGAATAGCTCAGCAGATTAAAGCACCTGCAAGCAGGCTCAGGGGCCGGGGGTTCGATCCCAGACTTGCTGTGCAGGCCCCACCTCCAGAGCATCCTGAGATGGCAACTGAGATGTTGGTGAGTGCCTGTAATCCCAACTCTTGGGAGGCTATGAACAGGAGAATCACTATGAGTCCGATCTACTAGTGAGACCCTGAGCACCCTATAGTCCCTTCCCTAAAAAAAAAAAAAAGCAAATTGGACTCTGAACAAAAAAATGCATTATTTCATTCTAAAGAATATTAGTGTGACAATATTTGAGTAAATTCTATAGGCTAATCAATATGGTTTTCTCAATTTGATAATTTTGCTGCATTATTTCTGAAACTGTCCTTAATTTTGTATATGTATATCATATATTATATAATATATATATATATATATGTATATATATATATATATATATATATATATAGAGAGAGAGAGAGAGAGAGAGAGAGAGAGAGAGATCCCAAGGTAAAGAGACAATACATCTAAACAGACAGAGGGAGGAAATACTGAAGCAGATGTGGAAAACCTCTCAATTGAGGACTCCAGAAGGATGTGCAAGAATTTCTTGACTCTTTTTGTAACCTAAAGTCAGAAAATATTCTTAAATGAAAAGTTTAAAATACATAAAAATCAAAATAGCACCATTTGTTTTCAAAAGTAGTTTTAAAGTATCTGCACTAAGGATTTGTAATTTGACTTAAGGATAAATCTTGCTTTTCAAAACTGTCTTATCTATTTGTTTATTAAAATGTATATTCAATGTCAAATACTAGACTTAAACTTACAATCTAGTTAGACAAATTTGCTGGCCTCATGAAACTAAGTTTGTGAAGGGGTGAGGTGTGATGGGAGATTAAAAACTACACAAAAGCAAACAAATGCCATAGTTACCATCAGAAATATTGTTATAAAGTAAATATATGCTATGAGTAGTGACAATCATAAAAGTAGACAGTGGAGTTTGCCAAGTAAGACTTTTCAGAGAGTGGCATCTGAATTTAAATGCCTTTAGTAAGGAGAAAGACCCAGTAACGAAGAGTATACTTCGCAAAGAAGTGACTAGCATTTACAACAGAAAGAAAGATGGAAACGGGAATAATATTTACCTTTTGAGAACTTCCCTTTAGAGTTAATATTTAGCTAGCTAGAAAATTGTTTTATAAGCTATGAATCATGAAAGGGATGTAGTCATTGGAATGACACGATGTAAGTGCTCTGTTTCTCTTTAACCCTGTGTAACTAGGTTTGGTATTATACAAATCAGTGAGATTTCTGACTCACAATTATATCTGTGAGAAAATGATCTAAGTACCAAACATTTGCATTTTATAGTACTATAAAAATTTTAGAGTTCATGATTTTATAATATGATTATATTGCATAAGTACACAAACATAAATCCAAGTAAACAAAACATGTTTTATAACCTGCCCCTGATGTCTATGAGCATTCTCAAAATTAGGCCATTTTTTAATTTTTCATAACAAAGAGGGAACCTTCTAGGACCCCATAAAACAGAGATCAATCAAAGGATGTTACAAATTCCTTTTTCTATTAAATTCAATACGTAAACTGTGTATCATACAACACTCATCTCTTTTGTTCTTTAAATTCTCTTTTGCTGTGAATTCTATTTGTTAATGTATTTATATTGAGAGATAAAATTATATCATTCATCATGTACCACATGATGTTTTGAATATATTGCCTTGCATAATGACTAAATAAAGGCAATCTATACAGTGGTTCTTGACTTATAGTGGAGGTTACATTCCAAATGGTCCCTCGATAAGTGAAAAGCAGCCAAGTAGAGATGTTGTATTTATTTTAGTATTTATATATATTTTGAGGCTTTACAAACCTTTTACAAACACTCTTCTAAACCTCTCCCACACTTTTAAAAACATTTCTGATGTTTTTAACCATTTTCTAAACTAACAAACCTATGTAATTTCAACAACGTACATACATACACTGTACAGTAGTGAAAAATCGATGATGAATACTTTAGCTTAATATTTTTTGAAAACCCATGAAACAGTGAGTCCACAAAGTCAACCCACAAAATAGTGAGGGACTGCTGCAGGCAGATATAGCTATCATTTGTGTTGTGAGAATATTTAACAGGTACTATCTTAGCATTTTAAAAAATACATTACATTAAGTATTAACTATAATCACCATCTCATAGAGTGACTTTAATGTATTCCTTCTCTAACTGAAATTTTAAGTTTGTTAGCCAACATCTTCTGACCAACTGAGTCAGGGGTTCGCACTAATGTCTCTTGACCCTTGACTAATGTCTCCTGCCATTGACTTCTGCCACCCCACATGACAATAGCAGCACATTGCAAGTGCAACTGCTTACCTCATGGAAGCCAAGTCCTGAAAGAGAAAGACAGAAGGTCTCTGAAGCCTCTCTAGGGCACACACCCACTGACCAAGCACCCTGTAAGAGGCTGCATGTCCTAAAGCTCCACTATGGCCTAGTAGTGACAAAGATTGAGAACTAAGCTTTCAACTCACAACCCTTGGGGGCACACTTCAAACTGAAATGCCACTGAACCATTCCATATGGTTCTTCAGGTGTTTTCATGTTATGAAAATTTCTGCCATAGTGAATGACTCCAGAAAAAAAGCCTCAAAGTTTGTTTCATGACCTAGCCTTTATAATTTCTGTAATATCCAATTGGTTATAGATGCCATTCCTATTCAGTAGAGAAATTGATTGAGAAAGAGCATGAATACCAACAGATAACAATCACCAGAGGGAATTTAAAAATACACAATTACTGGGCCGGCCAGATAGCTCAGTGGACTAACATGCCTGCTTAGGCAGACGCAGAGACTGGGCTTCAATCCCTAGCCTGCCATGCCCATCCCCAGGGCGTGCCGAGATGGCGACTGAGACTGGGCATGGTGGCATGTATCAGTAATCTCAGCTCTTGGGAGGCCAAAAAAAGGAGATCACTATGAATCTGATCTAAGTGAGACCCTGTAGACCCTGTATTAATACATAAAAAAACAAATATATAATTACTAAATCCCCAATATTTTACTTTATTTGTCCACATAGTCCTTAATTTCAAATAATCCAACATGTATTTATTTTTAATTTGTGATTTATTTGTTTCCTTTTTCTATTCTATAAAATCCTCAAAGATATTTCTAAATGCCCAGCACCTGGAAATTTATAGAATAAACTATAGCCAACATAGTAGCCAGCTCTTTGCCTGAAAACAGGAGATTATCTTGTTATGGTTAGTGTCTAGACATCCTCCAGAAGCTTCATGCAATTGTAGCGACTTTTTAGAGGTGGCTGAATCTGAAGTGTGTGACTGATTCATAGTGTAAGTCAGGATTAAAAGGGTGCTGGGGTTAAGGGTGGGTGATGCCTGGACCAGTTCACTGATTGGATTCTTACCACCCTAATCTCATTAGACTGGATACAGTATAAGAAACCAAACAAGATTTGTCTCATTCTCTTACTGCTTTTGCTCTCTTCCACGGCCCCTCTGCCACGCACCAGCCTGCCTTGGGGCCAGTCAGTTATGGATTGAAATTTCGTTATAAGATAAATAAACCTCTTTTCCTTTGACTTTGAGTGTTGGATATATTGTCTCAGCAACAAAAGAAATATAATTAAGACATATGTCTAGCTTGATAATGTTGGGAGAAATTATACAAGGATTTAATAACAAAAGAATGACAAAACCACCTGTGACTGAAACTGTAGGAAATTCTGATGTACCGCTTTAGCAAGGCTGAATGCAGACCTAGTGATTGCAAAAATATAGCACTGTAGGTTTTTGCCTTCTTACATAATCCAATCCCTTAATCTTTGACCTATGAGAATCCTTTTATCCTGTATTAACAAAGGGAAATTCTTTTTTTAAAAAATCTCTTGAGATACATGTCTGTATAGCTTTAGGTGTGACTCACCATATCTCTTGGTTTAAGGATTGAGAATCCAGCAATGATCTCTCCTCCGCACATGGTTTCTTGAGCCTGTATCACGTAATGAGTGCCTGGTGGAATACACAAGTGACAGGAGGAGCCCTCGGGCTTCACAGAGCCAGTGGAAGCTGACATACTATAACATTGTCCATTAATGCTAATTCAAAATAATGTTAATAAGCTGATGAACATCAAAGATAAGTCTATTCCTGTAAACAGCTCTTCTAATCCCAGTAAATAGACTGGAAGAGATGATGCTGACAAAACTGAGACTTCAGGGCTGGAGCACTTCTAAATGAAGGGACCTATTGAGTTAATCATGGGGCCAACTTGTGAATGTGTTACTAGAGCCTGGAAATGAATACGGCCCCTGTGCCGATGGCGATGACTTCAGCCAACTGCAGCCCTGTGTATAAGCAGCCCGACTGTTAGGTCTGTTTAATAATTAGAGAAGCCACATGTTGATCTGAGCTGGCAAGAAAAGCAGAGAAGAGTGAGTTTTTTTATCCTTTTCATCAAGGAATATTCATTGGTATAAGTGTGTTCTGGATTAGAAGTCAGAATTGTGCTGTGAAGCAGAGGAGCATTCTACTTCACCAGCCCCAGAATTAGCTTATAGCTAATCATGTGGCACTCTGCTTCTGTGTTTTATTAAAAAGCAAAAAGTCAAAATTTATATAGGATTTGTTTTAAATTCTATGTTTAAAACACATGACATCAGTGCAAGGAATTGAATTCCTATGGCACAGTCATTTATTTTATTTTATTTTTTTTTTTTTCAGTATCAGGGATTGAACACAGGACCTTGCATTTGCTAGGCAAGCACTTATTCTACTGAGCTATCTCCCTAGCCCTCTTTTACATTCATTGACTTACTTTTATTGAACATTTTGCTCTTAGCCCTTTCCGATTGCTGTAACAAAAATACCATAAACTGGTTGACTAAAGAATGGAAATTTGTTTCTCACAGTTCTGGAGGCAAAAAAGTCCAAAATTAAGGCACTGGCAAATTCAGTGACTGCTGATAACTAGCTCTCTTTTTCTTAGATACAACTTCATATCTGTTTCCTCACTTGGTGTAAGAGTGAGGCTGCTCTTTGGGGCCTAATATAGAAGACTATTAATCCCATTCACCAGACTGTAATGGCCCTAATCATCTTGCTGATGACCCTGCCTTCAAATACGATGATACTAGTGATTATATTAGGTCAACATAAGAATTTGAGGATGTGAACATTCAGGCCATAGCAATGTATTAGACTATTTCTTATTAGAACATTATATAGTTGCCAAATCCCCTCGATTATGTTTTCTTAGGTCAAAAGTATAGGATACAGAAATAGAATTCCTACACTTGTATTAAGTTGACATACTTATATAACTTCAAAACCTTTATGTGCAAAACAGTATTTACTTCATAGAGCTGTGAAATAAATGTGCTAAACATTCAGTAAGTAAGTGCACAGAGTAAGACACCAAAAAGTTATACAGTTACATCCTGAACCTGTCCTATTACCTTTACCTATTCTTCCCATTAGGTGCTTTTACAATGTTTAAACCATCTCATATGCTTCCATGTGTCTAATATATTATATTCATTCCTATCCAACTGCTAGAAACTCTTCAGATTCCTGCCTAGGAATTCCCTTCTATTGATAGCTTTCTCTAACTTGTTGTCTCTGTAACAAAATTACTTCTACTTATTTATTTCCCCTAATTATCATTCATATTTCTGTTATTCAAATGTACCACTGTATTGTGTAAGAGTGTTTCTCATTAGACTGAGAAAGTTTTTCCAGATAACCATCCAAGTGAATGACAACATATTCTGCCCAAGTGGAAGGAAGTACTATTCGTAGATAAAGCAAATGTCTGGGATTTGAGATCTAACAAATTAGACAATAGTTGTTAGTAAACACAGTGAAATAGCTATAGTTCTGAGAAATGTACTTTCTGAAAGAAGAAATATTGGATAAATATTTATACACTTTAATTTAAATTCAGTGGTTCTTGTAAACTATGTGATTTAAGACAATAAAGCAAGTCCAAAGGCAAAAAAAAAAAAAAAGGATTTCTTGATGTAGAATGTCCAGGTGACAAAAACTTTCCATTAGTGTTCCAACTCTATTTTTCTTTCTTTCTGAATATGAAGTACTTTGAGTCCTAGAAAATGAACACTCATGAAGCATCACAGAAATGATATTTGACAAAATGTTCAATATATTTTTTCAAATTCAACAAAAGTCATAAAGCTACAAAAAACCAAACCAAGTGGAAGAAAACTGTAGGAGAACATAATCAAATAGCTTAGAACCAATGATGAAACATAATCAAGTAGCTAGCAGAAAACAGACTAAAGACTAAGACGCAAAAAATGAGAGTGACAACAGGGTTAAAAGGGAATCAATGAGTGGTAGGAGACGGTGGAGCAATAACTATAATTACTAAAGAATTTTAAAAACACCCTGAAGAGTTAGAATTCATAACTAAAAGAAATATTTTTTAATACTGAGAAGGAAATGACTTTTTCAGATTTTTTAAAAGCCAAACTAAAATGGATGAGATCTTTAAGAAATATGAAAATCCAGACAAAAACAACATAAAAGCAGATAGAAATTAACATAAGGTGGAATAAATATATTTTTATAAATATGACAGTAAAATTAAAAGAATTCTTCTATTTAAACTGCATTTAAGATACAAATGCTCTTCCATTTTTTAAAGTTTGGCATTATGATATATTAGCATGTAACCCTGCCATAAGTTGAGGAACATCTGAACTTATATTTAGTTTCAATTATGATTTTTCAATTTTTAAAAGAGAATAAAAAGTGAAATAAACATTAGAAACAATATAGAACTTTGCTAAACAAAATGATAAAAATTCAGCAATGGCTGTTATATTGCATATTGTTGTCTTTCAAATCAGTTGTTCAGATTAGCACACATAAGCATGCAAAATCAGTCAAAAATTGGTGAAAAAAGAAGAGAAAATTGAACCATTAACTCTCCTTTCACTAGACTAGTAGAAATCAGCAGTACAATCATCCAAGCCATCTCTTGTGTATATACATACATAATAGTTCTGGGTAGGCTGGCCCCAAATGAATAAATTTCTGAACACATATTTACAAAAATTGAACAAAGAGAATATATGTTAAAAGCCCTGCCTAGATCACCTAAGCAATAAGACTGAAGCAATAATAAAAATCTTCCAAAACTTAAAAGCCTTCCACTGTATGGATTTATTGCTGAGTCTTACAAAGCCTTCAGCAATAACACAATTATCCTCAGACTATTCCATGAAACAGAATGTGAGGCCATGATTCTACATGCATTCTGTTTATCCAATATTGACTTAACACCAAAAGGAGAGGCTCAATGCAAAAGGAAACTTCAGGTAAATACCATTAATGAACATGCACGTAAAAATTGAAAATAAAATTTTTGCAAACAGTGGTTAATCACTCATTCAAAAGATTGTGTACCATCACCAAGTTGGGTTCATGTCAATGATTCAAGGATGGCTAAACACAGGCAAATTAATACACTTAATACACCACAGAAACAGATTCATGGATAAAATTCCAATAGAGGCAATAAAGTCTAAAAAATATTCCACATCAGTTTATTAGGAAATTCCTAAAGAAATTAGCTACAGAAAGATATTAACAATAAAATAAAGGCTCTGTATGACAAATACAAAGCCAACACTACACTAAATAGGTAAAATTTGAAAACATTTTCTCTAAAAGGATTGAGACAAACATATCTGTTATCACCAATTCTATTCAATATTGTCATTGAAATTTTATCCAGAGAAAATAGGCAAAAGAAATAAATAGCAGGGATCTGTGTAAGAAAAGGACTCAAATTTTTTTGTTTGTAGATGATGTGATCCTTGACTTAGAACTCCACCAGAAGGCGCTTAGATCTGATAAAAAATTACAGCAATAACCAAATCATGAGATAGAAATTCAAAAACTAATTCTACTCACAATTTCAAAGCAAATAATTTACCTAGGAATCAGTCTAGCTGCTGAAGTAAAAGATATCTCTGATGAAAATAATAGAACAGTGATGAAAGAAATTGGAGATGCTAGCAGATTGAAAAACTTCTGTTTATGGTTTGGGAGAACTAATGTTAAAATGGACATACTACCCAAAGAGAACTACAGGTTCTATGTCATTTCCTTCAAAATACCAGTAACATCACAGAACTAAAAAAGAAAAATCAATGCTAACATTTGTATGCAAGCATACACAGAGAGAGAGAGAGAGAGAAAGAGAGAGAATAACCAGAACAATCCTGAATAAGGCAAGCCTGGAAATATCACAAGAACCAATTTCAAAAATATACTATGAAAGGGCGGCCGAACAGCTTAGCAGATTAAAGTGCCTGCTTAGGCAGACACAGGGGCGGGGAGTTTGATCCCCAGGCCTACTGTGCCAGCCCCAACCCCGGAGCACACTGAGATGGCGAATGAGACTGGACATGGTGGTGCACACCTGAAATCCCAGCGCTTGGGAGACTGTAAACAGGAGGATCATTATGAGTCCAATCCACACAGTGAGATCCTGTAGACCCTGTCCTAAAAATACAAAATGTATACACATTATACAATGATTTACTTAAGACTTTTATACTTTCTAGATTCAGCTTTGGTAATTCATATGTGTATTGGTAAAAGGCGAAAGATTTATACAATCTGAAGAGAAACCAGAGTATAGGAAATACTTTTTTTTTTTTTTTTTTTTTTTTTTTTGGTGGAACCAGGGATTGAACTCAGGTCCTTGCACTTGCCAGGGAAGTGCTTATTCTATTGAGCCATCTCCCAGGCACCTCATATTTGTATTGGAATATGGCCACTTCTTCTGCCTTTTCCATAATACTAGAATTTAAGTTTTCAAAGTAGTTAGAGATGATCTTCTGGATTTCTGCAGAGTCAATTGTGATCTCACCTGCTTTATTACTAACTGCATGGATTTGAGTCTTTCCTCTTTTTGATAAGGTTGTATAAGGTTATGACACTTTTATTTAATCTCTCAAAGAGCCATCTCTTCAATTCATTGTTTCTTTGTATTGTTTTCTTAGTCTCCAACACATTAACTTCTGCTCTGATCTTTATAATTTTATTTATTTTTGGTGGGACCGAGGATTGAACTCAGGCCTCTATGCTTGCCAGGCAAGCGCTTATTCTACTGAGCCATCTCCCTGGCCCTATAATTTCCTCCCTTGTATGAACTTTTGACTTACCCTGCTGTTCTTTTCCTAGAAGTTTTTTTTTTTTTTTCAGTTTTTCTTTTTTGTACACGGGGTCTCACTATGCAGCCCACATTCACAGTGATCGTCCTGCTTTCCGCCTCCCTAGTGCTGGGATTACAGGCGCGCGCCACCGCGTCCGGACTCCAATCACCGGTTCAGCGCGCCCAAAGGTGGGGCCGGTGCAGCAAGCAGAAGCAGGGATCGAACCCTGGCCGCTGCGCTTACCTAAGCAAGCGCTTAGTCTGCTGAGCTATACCACCGGCCCTACCTAGAGGGTTTTTAAAGAAGAAATAAATAAAAATAAATATACAGAGTTTCAAACAAGATAATGTGTTATTAACAATGATTAACATATTGTATATTGTTATCTTCAAGGATGCCATTCAGATTACAAAGGCATGAAAATTTTTTTCATTTTAATGAGAAAAAAAGGTAAAATATCAATGAAACAGTTTCAAAACAGGTTAGCAGGACAGTTATAATAATTAATACATTGTATATTGTTTTATTTGTAGCAGTTATTCAGAGGACAAGATGCAGACATGATATCTTGTCTCAGCAATATTAGTTCAAACCTTTCTCCCCATTGAACTAAGCAACTATATATCTATCCTGTCTTGTATACACATATATATTTTGACATGCACCATTA
>PVKA01055195.1:0-10423 GCA_004027165.1 Ctenomys sociabilis
CGCTGTCTCTGGCCGGTCTCAGGAGCTGGGCGGGGGCGGGCGGGATGGAGCAGGACGGCTGAGTCGGCCACGCTGTCTCTGGCCGGTCTCAGGAGCTGGGCGGGGGCGGGCGGGATGGAGCAGGACGGCTGAGTCGGCCACGCTGTCTCTAGCCCTGTGTATTCTGCTCAGTCGTTCCACCTTCCCTGCTATCCCCTGACAACCATTTTTATTACTTTTAGTATTTTTATAGTTCTACCTTTTCCAAAACTTATTATGCCTGTAGTAGAAATTATACAGTATAAAGCCTTTTGAATTTGACATCTTTTATTTAGTAATATGCATTCAAGTTTCTCTCATGTCTTCTCATGTTTTAATAGCTTGTTTAATTTTTAGTGCTGAATAATATTTCATTACCTGGATAATACATCAGTTTCATCATCCATTTGATTATCAAAGCACATATTGATTGTTTCCAGGTTTTACCAACTGTAGATAAAGGTGCTATAAGGATACTTGCATAGCTTTCTGTGTGGACGTAAGTTTTCAGTTCATTTGAGTAAATACCAAGGAGGGTGATTGCTGGATTGTATGATAATAGTATGTTTGGTTTGGTAAGAAACTGCTCAACTGCTTTCAGAATATCATTTTACATTCCTACTGGTAATGAATTAGACTTCCACACTCTTGCCAGCATTTTTTCAGTACCAGGGATTCAACTCAGGACCCTGAGCTTGCCAGGCAAGCACTTATTCTACTGAACTATTTCTCCAGCCCTTAAATATATATTTCTCATTCCTGGCTTCCTCTTAAATGCTCAAATGATGATTATTCACAATGTCAGAAATTCAGAACACATCTGATGGCTAGAAAATAACTTCGTTTAGTGTAAGTTGAAAGAAATAATGTTTGATATTTCTCTACATAGACACTTAAGAAGTTTATAGGTTCTTCCCTCTCCTTTCTTACATTCGGAGGCCTTGGAGTGTCCTGTGGTCTAGACAAAGCAGTTATGAGGGCCAAAGATTGTGAGTTTGTGCCTCCAGAATGATTATGTGTGACAGAGCTCTGAGATCCTTCTGCATTTGTGAATGTAGCTTAATTAAGGAATGAAGCTTGTTTTGTTAAGCCAGAGATTCCAGAGTGTGTTATTTCCACGTAGGCTAGCTTCACCTGACTCTTCACTGGACCCTATGTTTCTCTTAGATTTTAGTCTCTTTCTTTTTTTAAATTTATTTTTATTTTTTTTTTAATTTTTGTTTTATTGAAGTACAAATACCACTGAGACAGTTTTAAGATACCTTGAAAAGATGGATTTGATAAATTAATATGTTGCAAACTGTTTTCATAATGTTTTGGTGTCATAGAAGGTGCATACATGATATTATACTTACACACATTATTATAGCATATGACTCTTATCAGCAAAGAAAGTGTAGATGTTTGCATATCATATTTTTTATACCTTAATTACATCAACGATTCAATAATTAATACTTTCTACCTTTTTATTTTCCTAGTGGTTGTGCATAGTACTTGAAGCTGACATAATATCCTGTCCAAACACCATTAGTGCAAATCTTGCCTCTCATAGGATTATGTAGAAGCGCAGCGTTATCCACCCCACTGCCCTGTCTATACACATACATCATGATTCTTCCTTTCCATACCCTTCCTTTGTCTACACCTGTCAGAGATAGGCACTCCATTGTCATTTAATGAACTTAGATGCTTGAACTCAACAACGCAATCCAACACAGTCCAGAATCCTGCTACAATAGTGAGTTATCTGAAGAAGTTGTCGACCATAGCCATTTACAGCTCAGCTTAATATGTTGGCCCCGTGATGCATACTTCATTTTTATACTTTTCTGCTGGATGGTTAAGACCTAGATAAAGTAAGACTTATATACCAACACATGTACTTTATATTTCTTATGTGGTCAGTGAAGCCCCCTCAGGGTTTATCTTGTAGTCCTGTACATTATTCTGTAGATTCTTTGTCTGTGTCATCCATGTGGGTGAGTCACAGCCAATGCTTGACCAGTTTGCTCTCCATGAGAGCTTGAGAGAATATTTTCTCTCCATGTGACTGTCCCCAGGCACACTATAGAACTTCCATCTCTTACCTCTGTGGCTCCATAATCTCCTTGTTCAGAAAATTTGGAGCTCACCTGAGTTTCATGATGTTGCAGTACAGGTTCTCCTATGTCCTGAGTCTTCGCTGACCTTGAAAGGCTAGGGCCAAAATGTTGGCTGGCCTTGTGTCTCTTCTATTTCTCCAACTTTGATCTGTGAACTTAGGTTGTTAACCATCCAGAAGAAAAGCTGATTAGTATCCTGGAGCATATGCCATTCACTTTACCTTATCAGACTCAATTGATTTTAGTTGTTGTTGTACGTTTCCTTTTGTATTTCTGCTTTTCGCTTGTTATACTAGGGAGACTATACGATATTTACACATGTGTGTCTGGTTTATTTCACTTATGAGAATACGTTCAAGCGGCATCCACTTCAGTATAAATGCTTCAAACTTATCGTTCTTAGTAGCTGAGTAATACTCCATTATATAGAAATACCACATCTTTTTCAACCATTCCTCATGTGATGGACATCTTGGTTGTTTCCAAGATATTGTGCTGCTATAAACATAGGTATACAAATATCACTATGATACAATATTTTCAGTTCCTTTGGGAAAATTCCCAGTAGGGGGATAGACGGCTTAAATGGGATTTCTAGTCCTACTCTTTTGAGGAGTCTCCGCATTGACCTCCACAATGGTTGAACCAGTCTACATTCCCACCAGCAGTGGATAAGTGTTTCCTTTTCCCCACAACCTCTCCCACATTTGTTGTTGGTTGCTTTCCTTATGATAGCCATTCTTTCTGGAGTGAGATGGTATCTCAGTGCTGTTTTTATTTACATTTTTTGCATGGCTAGTGTTGTGGAGCAGTTTTTCATATATTTATTCGCTTCTTTAATTTTGTCCTCTGAGAAGTGTGTATTCATCTCAGATGCCCATTTCTGAATTGGGTCTTTAAATTTGAGGGCCCTGTTATATCTTAGTTCTTTATATATTCTAGACAGCAGATCTCTGTCTGATTGCTTATTAGTTAGGATTTTTTCAAAATTTGTGGGTTGTCTTTTCACTCTATTGACAATTTCTTTTGACACGCAGAAGCTCCTTAAGAAGAGTTGATCCCAGTTGTTGATTCTTTCAAGTGCTTCCCGTGTGAATATATATTTGTTCAAGAACTCTTTACCTATGCCTATGTCTTCAAGAGTTCCTCCTACTTTTTCTTTCAGGAGATTGAGTGTTTCTGTTTTAATGTTTAGATCTTTAATCTATTTTGACTTTAACTTAGTGCATGGTGATAGAGCTGGGTGAAATTTTAGGTTTTGGTATGTAGAAAGCCATGTTTTCCAGCACCATTTGTTAAAGAGGCTATCTTTCTTCCAGTGAGCTTGTTTAGCCTCTTTGTGGAAGATCAGATGGCTGAGTGTGTTCGTAGATGCCTCTGTGTCTTCTAGTCTATTCCACTGATCCTCAGGTCTATTTTGTTGCCAATACCATGTTGATTTTATCACAGTGGCTTTGTAGAATAATTTCAAGTCAGGAATTGTGATGCCTCCTGCCTTGTCTTTATTGGCCAAGTTTGCTTTTGCTATTCTAGGTCGTTTGTGGTTCCAAGTAAATTTTAGAAATGATTTCTCTATGTGTGGGAGGTATGTTGGTGGCAGTTTGATAGGGATTACATTAAATCTGTACATCAATTTAGGGAGTATGGCCATCTTCATGATGTTGGTTCTTCCTATCCAGGAGCATGGAATATCTTCCCATTTTCTGAAATCCTCTATAATCTTCTTTTCTTAGGGTATTGTAATTTTCTGTGAAAAGATCTTTGACTTTCTTGGTTAAGTGAATACCAAGGTATTTCATTTTCCGCGGTGCTATTGTAAAAGGTATTGTTTCCCTTTCAGTGTGCTTGTTATCTGTGTAGAGGAATGCTATTTACTTTTGCATATTGATTTTGTATCCTGCTATGCTACTGAATTTCTGTATCAGTTCTAGTAGTTTCTTGGTGGAATTTTTGGGGTCTTCCAAGTAAAGGATCATGTCATCTGCAAATAGTGATAATTTAACTTCTTCTTTATCTATTCTTATTCGCTTTATTTCTCCCTCTTTTCTAATGGCTATTGCTAAGGATTCCAAGACTATATTGAATAACAGGGGTGATAGAGGACATCCTTGTCTTATACCTGATTTAACAGTAAAAGATTTCAGTTTTTCCCCATTTAGGATTATATGAGGTTTTGGGTTGTCATAGATGGCTTTTATCAAGTTAAGATAGAGTCCATCTATTCCAATTTTCTGTAGGACTTTGAACATGAATGAGCGTTGGACTTTGTCAAAGGTTTTGTCTGCATCAATTGAGATGATCGTGTGGTTTTTAGATTTTAGTCTATTAATATAGTGTATTACATTTATAGATTTTTGAATATTGAACCATCCTTGCATCCCTGTGATGAATCCTACCTGGTCATGGTGTATGATCTTCTTGATGATTTGCTGTATTCTGTTTGTCAGAATTTTGTTGAGTATTTTTGATGTATGTTCATGAGCTAGATTGGCCTATAGTTCTCCTTTTTGGTTGTGTCTTTCCCTGGTTTTGGAATCAGTATTATACTTGCGTCCAGAAATGATTTTCGGAGGACTG
Source organism: Ctenomys sociabilis (assembly GCA_004027165.1). NCBI lineage: Eukaryota > Metazoa > Chordata > Mammalia > Rodentia > Ctenomyidae > Ctenomys > Ctenomys sociabilis. Next base: position 4,701 of record PVKA01055195.1, read on the forward strand.
TTTTCTTTTCTACTTAATTGAAGAGTTTGTGTTGTGTGGGGATTATATCTTCTATAAATTTCTTGTATAATTCAGCTCTGAATCCATCAGGACCTGGACTTTTCCTTGTCAGTAGGCTTTTTATTACATTTCGGGTTTTGTTGGCTGTTTTCAGCTTATTGAGAATTGTTATATCCTCTTGATTTAGTTTTGGTAATTTGTACCTTTCGAGGAATCTTTCCATTTCTTCTGTGTCTTCTATTCTGTGAGCGTAAAGATTCTCGAAGTAACTATTGATAATCTTCTGAATTTCCGCTGGGTCTGTTGTGATTTCAACCTTTTCATTGCCTATCACTTGTACTTGAATTTTCTTTTTCCTCTTTTTGATGAGGATGGCAAGAGGCTTATCAACTTTATTTAATTTTTCAAGAACTAACTTTTTGATTTGTGGATTCTTTGAACTGTTTTCTTCATCTCAATTGAATTAATTTCTCCTCTTATCTTTATGATTTCTTCCTGTCTTTGCGCTCTGGGTTTAGTTTGCTCTTCTTTTTCTAGTTGTCTGAGGTTCATCATTAGGTTGCTAATTCGTTCCCTTTCTGTTTTCCTAATGTGTGAGTTCATAGCTATTATTTTCCCTCTAAGAACTGCTTTCATTGCATCCCATAAATTCCGGTAAGTTGTACTTGAATTTTCATTGAATTGTCGATATTGTTGAATTTCTTGTTGAATTTCTTCTGCTACGTATTGATTGCTGAGTAGGGTGTTGTTTAGTTTCCATGAGTTTAGTGGGTTTTTCTGGTTTTCTTTGTCATTTATTTCCAGTTTCATTGCATTGTGGTCAGATAGTATGCATGGGATAATTTCTATTTTCTTGCATATACTTAGGCATGACCTCTGGACTAGTATGTGGTCTATTTTGGAAAATGACCCTTGTGCAGCTGAAAAAAATGTGTATTCCACTGTGGTAGGGTGGAACACTCTGTATATGTCCACCAGGTCCATTTGTTCCAAGCTCTGGTTCATTTCTGCTACTTCCTTGCTAATTTTTTGTCTGGTTGACCTATCTTTTTGAGATAAGGGTTAAGATTGTGTTCTTAGCTATTAAGTTTTTCATGTCACTTGAGATTTGTCTTACATAGTTGGGTGCTCCTGTGTTTGGTGCATAAATATTTATGAGTGTTGCTTCTTGCTCTTGAATTTTTCCCCGGACCAATATGTAGTGGCCTTCTTTGTGTCGTTTGATCATTCTTGGTTTGAAGTTGAGACTGTCTGAGAACAGAATTGCTACTCCTGTTTTTTTGTGAGGTGCTGGGGCATGTAGTATTGTTTTCCATCCTTTTACTTTGAGCCTATGACTGTCCTTTTGCGTGAAGTGTGTTTCTTGTATACAGCATATGGTTGGATTTTGTTTCCTAATCCACTGTGCCAGTCTATTTCTCTTAATTGGGGAATTCAGTTCGCTTACATTGATGGTTATAATTGAAATGTGCTAACTTATGTTTGTCATGATATTTACCAGGTGTTGTTTATTTCTTTGTAACCTGTGTTTAATTGACTGTCCTGTTTAGTGGGTTCCTTCCATTCTCATTCATGGAGTTCTGTTCATTTTGGTCTCTCTCTAGAACATCTTTCAGCAGCCTGTGAAGGGCTGGCTTTGTCCTCATGAAATTCTTTAGTTGTTCTTTGTCATGGAAGTATTTCACGTCTCCATCAAACTTGAAAGAGAGTTTTGCAGGGTATAATATTCTGGGCTGGAGTTTGTTTTTGTGTAGGACTTGAAGAACTCTGCTCCATGCTCTCCTGGCCTTTATTGTTTTTGTGGAGAAGTCGGCTGTAATTCTGATGGGTTTTCCTTTGAATGTGAGCTCCTTCTTTTCTCTAGCAGCTTTCAGTATATTGTTTTTGTGTTTGATTTCTGGGATCTTAAGTATTATATGTCTTGTTCTGTTTCTACTTGGGTTGAAGTTATTTGGTGTTCTGTATGCTTCAGTGACCTGAATGTTGGACTGTTTCCTCATATTTGGGAAGTTTTCTGTGATTACTTCTCCCCAAATTCTTTTTATGTCATTTGTATTGACTCTTTCATTCTCGTTGATACCAACTATTCTCACCTTTTTCATCCTGGCATCATCTTGCAGGTAATGGATTGTTTTTTCCTGCATTCTCGTTTTTTTTTAAGAGATCCTTTTTCATCTTTTTGTTAGCTGCTCCGGCATCTTCAAGATCTGAAAGTCTTTCTTCGCTTTCACTCATATGCTTTTGTAGACTCTGATTGATATTTTTAGTTCTTCTATATCTCTTTCACTGTGTTTCATGTGTTCTATTTCTTTTCTCTATTGCTCATTCAAGGAATCCATCATATTTCTGATCTGCTCAATATTTTTATCCATGTCTTCTTTAGAGGTAGTTACTAATTCTTTTTCTGCAGTGTTTCATCCAAGTTGGGTTTCCTCTGTATATTTCTGGACTTGTTTCTGTATTTCAGAGGTTATGACTTCAAAGAATTCTTTTTTTTCAAAGAATTCTTTTTTGATTGCAGAACTTATTTCTGCTTTGAGTTCCTCATGATCTTTCTGCTGTTTATTCTTTGCTTCAGATGCTGTTAATTCATACATTTCTGCTGGAATAGTGCTCTCTGCACTTGTTCTAGGTGAGCATAGTTTTTCCACCCAATGTTTCTGGAATTCATTCTTTATTTCAGATACTATGTATTCATATATTTCTTTTGTAATTTGGAGAATTACTTCACACTTTATTTCCTCTATGGCTTTCTGCTGTTGTTCCTTTGCTGATGTATCTGGTAATTCATTCATCGCAGCTGAGCTAGTGTCCTCTGCCCTTACTGGTAGACTCGAGCTCTGGGGTTGTGTTTTTCCCCTTGTCTTTGTCATTTTGTATAACATTGACCTTTGACCTTTGGTGTAGAGCTTTGGTGCAGCTATTTCCTTAGCTTGTTATGAGATTCAGGTGCCCATCTATTAAGTTTGAGATTATGCAGGTATGCCTATCCTGTATCTAGCTGTTGTGTTCTGTTCCTTTTTTGCTACATCTCCTTTGGTTCCCCTCTGTTGGTTCCCTGTTCAACCGAGCAGGATCCGAACTGTGATGCAGAACAAGCAATGAAAATTCCCTGTCTTAGCTCGCTTTGGGGCGAGGATCCGTAAAATTGCCGGGGTCAGCTTCCTGTGTCTGGCAGGTCACTCCCCAGGTGGGTGGGCCTGGGTTTGGTGGGTCTTCTGCACTCACAAAAGAATAGTGGATGATCTTTTTCACTGAGTAGGCTGTACTGGGTCGGCCAGCCTGAGCTGGGTCTGGGTCTACAGGTAGGAACTGAGAAGGCTGGGAAAGGTCCCTCCAGTGCAGCGGGCCTGGAGCCCTCACTCACAGGCCAGGCTGCGCTGGGTTTCTGGCCCTGGCGTAGGACCGGGGATTGCTGAGAAATGTCCCTCCGGCATGGCAGGCTTGGAGTTCTCACTCCAGGCCGACTTGCACTGGGTCTGGGGCTGTGGGGTGGGACCGGCAATTGCCTGGAAATGTTTCTCTGGCACGTTGGGCCTGGAGCTCTCACTGGGCCACGGGGGATCGGGGGAAAGGGAATCCTTGGTGTCTTTCTAGCACGGCGGGCCTGGAGTTCTACACTCACTGAACTTTGATGCCCAGGGAGTCGGGGAAATTCCCACTCGTTCAGTGGGCTTTAGGGCAGGGAATCCAGGGAGCTGCTGGTGAGTGGGTCCTGTGGTTTCAGGCCAGTATCTGGCTTGGAGGGGTTTGGGGCAGGGATCTGGGTAGCACGCGTGGGCAGAAGCCAATGGCTCTCCCTCAGACTCACCACACTCTCACTGATCTGGGACGCCTGGTGAGTCATGCAAATTCCCACTCAGTGGGAGATCTTGGGGCAGGATCCAGGAGGTTGCTGGAGTTCGCTGTGCTGTCTCAGGCTGGTCTCTGGGGCTGGGCAGACGTGGGCGGGATCAAGGAGGATGACGGAGTTTGCCGTGCTGTCTCTGGCCGGTCGTAGTCTCTTTCTCTCTATGTAGTTTGATCTCCCTTTTATGTCTGTACCAAACTTTAATTTCTGAACCACCTCGTTGGTTGTGTTCTGTCACCTGACCCATCTCAGTAAGGCATTTGGAATCTGTCTGTATAAATGAAGTTTTCCAAACCCTCCAATTGATTTTTGGTAAGAGATCTGTGTCTCAAAACATTGTAGGAATCTTTGTGTTCAATCCTCTGCAGAGACTTTCATTAGTTCTCTAGTGACTTTTCAGTCTCACTAATACCAGCGCTTTCATCTTAAAATCACTTTGTGACAGTTCTCATCATTTGAAAACTTCTACATTGGGTAGCCCATTGCATTTTTAGAAGGATCTAACTGACATTAAGGTGAGTATTTTTTTCTTGTTACTTGGAATCAGACTCAGCACCTCACACTTGCCAGGCAGGCACTTGGCTGCTGAGCTATATCCCTGGCCCAGTTTTTATTTAAGTGAGTTTAATGTGCCTGATTAAAATTATTTTGTATTTATATAGGAACTTTCATTCTGTAGAGTTGTGAAAATATGTCCTTCCATATAATAGACTTTCAGGCCACTGAAAATTGAAAGATATAATTATTTTTTTTCAAAATTTTTTTTACTAGTGTGTATATTTTGACAAGTTGGATATACATGTATGTTTATAAACACAAACATACTTTTTTGTAGCACTGGGTATTGAATTCGGGGATTAGTAAACCTTCTTGGTTATAAGAAATAAGAATGATTAAAGGATTCATATTTCAGTATATAATATAAGTAACATGCATTTAACAGAGGAATATGATTGTTTAAAATACTATAAGGCATACATGGACTGTATGCTTATACCTACCATCCATCTGCTTTTGATACATCTTTTAATTTTCTTGGTAAGATTTCACTTGAGGTTGAAACTTGGCAAAGCCTTAGTCTGACAGCGATTTTTAAAATACAAAATGTGAGAAAAAGAGAAAAGGATTTGTCATGTTTTTCAATTACAAAAGCACAGGAAAAGGAATAGCTCCTTTATCTTCTTTTCTTTTTTATGAACTTTGGAAGTCTATAAAAGGAAGGATTGGAGGAAGAAAATCACAGTACCTTTTAGCTTTTTAAAAATTTGCATTAGGTATCTAAATGAGAGAACTAAATTGTCACCTCTGAGAAATTAAGGAGGTTGCTATAATTTAAAGGGACACATAGAAGAGGCCTTTCTGCCATGATATTTTCCAAGTATCACTGTCTTCTAAAGCTAAAAGGACTACGTATTTTTTTCGAAGTTCATAGGGGCTCTGAGAGCCTGCTAATGCCATCTGGTTCGACTTAGCTTGAATGCTTTTGCCTAGTTAATCTTCTCACTATTGGGCTTTTGCACCATCTCCCTTCTCTTCTCACTTTATCAGAGCAGTCAAACAGAACCAACACATCAGGACTAAATACTATATACATATGTTCATGTGATACTGTATTATATATCCATATGTGTTATAGGTTTTTTGCTTTTTAAATTTTTTTATATAAAATAAAAAAGTTATGCTCATTACTTTCATACAGTTGACTACATAAAAAGCAGTAACAATTGTGCATATCACACCAAAAAGTCTCTTTGAATTAAAAAAAAAAACAAAATGAAGGATCAAGAACAGTGATCTGAACCCTACTCATAGGATTTTTAGGATTTAACAAAAAACTGGAAATATGAAATTTTAGACCACGGCAGTGTTGACA
>PVKA01055196.1:0-10422 GCA_004027165.1 Ctenomys sociabilis
AAAAAAAAAAAAAAAAAAAAAAAAAAAAAAAAAAGAACTCGATTAGGTAAGCGCAGCGGCCAGGGTTCGATCCCTGATTCTGCATGCTGCCCCAGCCCTGCCTTCGGGTGCGCTGAGCGGGCGATGGAGTCGGGCGTGGTGGCGCGCGCCTGTAATCCCAGCCCTAGGGAGGCAGAAAGCAGGAGGATCGCTATGAATGTGGGCTGTATAGTGAGCCCACGAGCAAAGAGTGGTGCTAGGATAGCTGAATAGCCACAAGCAAATAAAAATTTGTACCAAAAAAAAAGAAAAGAAAAACCTAAAAAAATGAACTCGAAATGAATCAGTAGCTTAAATGTAAAACTTAGTACCACAAAATTTTTGGAAAGAAAATTCTTGAGGAATCAAATTTCATGAACAGTTCTTAAGACACGACCTTGAAAGACAAAACATAAAAGGAAATATAGATGAATTCAACCTCATCAAAATACTTTGCCCTTCAAAATACCTTGTTTATTCATAGTAAGGTAAAATATTTGTATACCACATATTTGACAAATGACTGGTACCTAAAATTTATAAAAATCTCTCAAAATTTAACTTAAAAATCCATCTGCCCTGATATCACATGCCGTGCCAGCCCCCTGTGCCTGGGCACCCTGAGTCGGCCACTGAGACCGGGATTGGTGGTACACACCTGTAATTCCAGCAAGGGGAGGCTGAGACAGGAGGATCACTATGAGTCCAAGCTGTGTAGGGAGACTCTATACCAAATACATTAAAAGAGTCCATCTGGAAAATGGGCAAGAGACATGAACAGATGTTTCACTGAAGAGGATATACAGGTGGAAAATAAGCAAGTGAAAAGATAGTCAACATTATTAGACATTAAGGGAATTAAAACTGAAGCTCAATGAAATATCCCTGTCACAATGACTAAAGAACACCACCACCAAGGGCAGGCAAAGATTAGGAGAATCTGGATTATTGCTAAATTACTGGTGGAAACACACAGTGGAATAGTTGCTGCAGGATAACATTTTGTTAGTTTCTTCTGAAATAACATGCAACTCCAATATAGTCCAGTCGCTGGGGGCTGGGGAGATGGCTCAATAGAATAAGCACTTTTTGCCGGGCATGGTGGCGCATGCCTATAATCCCAGCACTCGGGAGGCTGAGGCAGGAGGATTGTTGTGAGTTCGAGATCAGCCTGAGCTACAAAGTGAGCTTATGGCCAGCCTGAACTGCATAGTGAGACCCTCTCTCAAAAAGACAAAAAAAGAATAAGCACTTTTCTGGCATGTGCAAGGGTCTGAGTTCAATCCATTCAATCCCCAGTTCCAGAAAAACAGACAAACAAACAAACATCCAGTCATTGTACTCTTTAGGCATTAATCCTAAAGCAATAAAAATTTACATTCATACAAATGCTTGTTCAAAATGTTTACAGTAATTTTATTTGTGAAAATTATAAATCTGGAAATGGACAGCAGATATAGTGCTATGACCAAAATATACAGTGAGTGCTGCTGCCTCATCCTTCTTATTCAAGTATCTCGAGGCATGCAACTTCTGGTTCGTCCTCAAAGTAAAAAAATAACCACAAAGGTGAACATTCTGAATGAACTCAGGATACCAAGGCAGCCATGTCAGTGCAACTAAACACATTAATGAAAGAGGACTTCTAGAACTGCTTGGGAAAGTGGCAAGAATGATTGGAGAAGAGTGTTCCAAGCAAAGAAGAGTATTTTTGTGGGAGATAACTGACAATATGTCTTTCATTGAATAATTTTAAAATTTACGAATTCACTGTATTTTCAGTCATGCTTTATAGTTCGGTGGTAGTGTGCTTTGCACATATAAGGTCCTGGATTGAATCCCCCGTACCACAAAAAAATGAAATTAACCAGGTATCCTTTAATGAGCAAATGGTAAAATGAATTTGTACATTCACAACGTGGAATACTATTAAGCAGTGAACACTAATGTATAGCTAAAAACATTTGAATGAATCCACAGAGAATTATGCTTAATGAGAAATGCAATCTCCAAAGGTTATAACATATAATAATTGCTCAGCAAGCTAAAGCACCTGCTTATGCAGAGCACAGGGGCCACAATTCAATCCCTGGCACCACAAGCTGTGCCAGCTCCACCCCTGGGGTGTGCTGGGATGGCAATTGAGACTGGGCATGGTGGCACACACATGTAATCTCAGTGCTTGGGAGACTGTAAACAGGAGGATCACTGAGTCCGAACTACGTAGTGAGACTGTGTAGACCCTGTACTAAATATATTTTTTAAAAATATATAATCTAATGGAAATGACAAAATTATGGACATAGACTAGGCTTGGTGTCACATGCTTATAACCTGAACACTCAGGAAGCTGAGGCAGGAGGACCACCGGGAACTCAAGGCCATCAGACCCTGATTCAACAAACAAAGAAAAAACAAATAAGCCAGTGACAACAAAATAAGAAACTAAGTACAGATCAATGATTTCTATGTATCAGCAAGAGGGGCAGGGAAGAAAAGAAGGGTGTCTCCGTTCTCTAAATGGGCTAACAGAAACAAGGCTGGGGATCTTATTGATGATAAGATGTTCTGCATCTTAACTATATGGATGGCAACATCCTGGTTTTGATACACTACTGTGTTTTGGCAAGAGTATCCTTTGGGGGACACAGGTAGGTGTACACAGAATGTCTCTGTACCATTTTTGCAATCATATGTGAACCTACAATTATCTGTAAATTAATAGTTTCAAAATTAATAGTTCTAGACTACAGTTAACAGAATATAGTATAATAGAGTAAGGGAAAATGTACTTACATTAATCCCACAACTCATTTTAAACAGTGCTGTCACTAATTTTCCAAAACATTATTATCCTTACCTGCATCCTATTCTTAGCACATAACATCATTCATGACTCTAAGGCTTTGATCTATGTAAAATATATTTTTCTGCTCAATACCAAAATGCAAAAAAAGCCAATAAAAAAGAATTTCAGGGCTAAAATCCATCAATATGTGATGATTTAAGTATCTATTGTTAGAAATAATTTTTATTGTCCCAATGACCCTTTTCCCCAAATAATCATGTGGGTCAGTCCACAATATCACGCCTTGCTTAAAATATTTCTCCATGAACCCTTCTGTGACCACAAGATTCAAAATAGCAACACTCTTCTCCTCACTCCCTATGCATTTAATCCTGCTGTTATTTTCCCTATGACACATTAAGAGCTAACATATTGTATCACTGACTTTTTTCATATGCCTGCAGCAGAATTTAAGCTTCATAAAGGTGGTTTCATTCGTTAAAAATTCACAGCTGTAATTCCCAATGACTAGAATAGTACCAGATGTATGAAAGATGCTCAAGAAATATTTGAGTGAAAGGAATAAATGAATGAAGTGGTAATTTCTCTTGGTAAAAGAGTAATACAGAGTGCAAAAACTGACTTGATCAGCATAGAAAATGTAATTAAGAGGAAATCTGGGTTTGCGAGATAGCTCAGTGGACTAAGCACCTGCTTTGGCAAGTGTGGGGACCAGGGTTCAATTCCCCAGTCCCACATGTCATGCCGGCCCTGCCCCCGGGTCACACTGAGCCACAGACAGAGTCTGGGCGTGGTGATGCACGCGTGTAATCGCAGCTGTGGGGAAGCTGAAACGAGGAGGATCAAGGGCTGGGGATATAGCTCAATAGAATAAGTGTTTGCCTAGCAAGTGCAGAGTCCTGAGTTCAATCCCCAGTCCCGCAAAAAAAAAAAAAGAGGAGGATCATTACAAATCTGAGGTGCATAGTGAGACTGTGCGCCAAATACACAAATTAAAATAAAAAACAAAGAGGAAATCATAGAAGTGATAAACTCTATAATGTTTACTTAATATACTGGATTTTCAAAAAGTCTTCTGAATTCCTTACAATATAGAAATACTTTTAAGATTAATGACAGAACTGCAATTTTGGTAGTATACAAGTATTCTGACCTAGAAAAAATAGTTCACCACTCTGCAGGTACTGTATTACTAATGAATTTCCATTAACTAGGGAAAAGCTGTCAGACCCAAGCTATTTTAGTTATAGGTGATATAGAATTTCAGAGTTCATAGCAATTTTAATGTCATGGCGCCTCCATTTTGTTAATACCTGAAAGAGTGTAACAGAATAAACTGATTCAGGGAGGAAAAAAGTGCTGCTGTTAAGCAAAGTTGGAACCTGGATGTGATGTTTAAATGTAAAGTGTGAAGAGTGAAGGCATTAGGTCCATCACTAAAATTTGAGCTTCAGTAATGGAGATGCAGTCTTTATCAATGTCCCTGAGCACTGAATGCTAGGGCAAGGAAAAAATCAGATCTCAAACTGGGCATGGTGGCACACATCTGTAATCCTACCAGTCTGGGAAGATGAGGCAGGAGGGTCACAGGTTCAAGCCCAACCTGAGCAATTAAGTGACTTAGTGAAGCCCTGTCCCCAAATAAAAACTAAAAAGGGCTGCTGGCAGTTTGAAGGCCCTTAGTTTAATCCTTATTCCAAGGGGTGGGAGGCTCACACTTCAGCTGCCTGCTAGTAAAGCCAGTGGCTAAATTATAACTCGGAATGCATCAAATGCTGACACATTTATTTTTCTTGGGTGCCAGGCATATTGTTGAGAATTAACAAGACCCTGTCAAAATAATTAATTACATAGGAAGTACTAAATGGGTCTCCAGGAAATGTGTACCTTTATTTTTCATTGCTGTGGATTAAATCCAGGGCCTTACCGGAGCTAAGCAAGTGCTCTACCACCGAGTTCCACTTTGGGCCTTTTTCTGTGGGCTGAATTCTGAAGATAACAACAGAATAGGGTTCTATGGAACATTAACAATTTTCACTTGATGCTATTTAGGTGGATCTGAGGTCAAGGATACTGAAAAGACACATTCTGATGTAACTTTTTATGGTCCTTTGAAACTTTGTCACTTTTGTATTCACTCCTAAAAAGTCAAAAGGTAAAGAAAGATTTCCTCAAACTTAATAGCATATTTTCTAAACATAAAGCATGAAATCTTTCTGAAAACATCATAGATTAGAGGCTTTTCTATTTTTTCATTATATCCTTTTTTTCTGTATTTAGGACAAGGTCTACAGGGTCTTACTATGTAGATCAGAGTCATAGTGATCCTCCTGTTTTCAGCTTCCCAAGTGTTGGGCTCATAGGCACACACCATCATGCTTATGTCTTAATCACCCAGTGGGGGAGGGATTGGGGGGATGGGGGACGGAAAGCAGGTGCTTTAGTCCGCTGAGCTATCAGGCTGGCCCTTATATTCTTTTATACTTTGTAAATTTGTTTAATTTATCTACTATATTTGAAAAATAAATATATTAATACACCTAATAATTCTTTAGGTTGACTATAATAATGGTACACCCAATGATTAGTTACTTCTGCATCTTAATACTACTTACTTTGTCTTTAGTGTTCAACAAATGACATTAAATGCATGTTTAAGAGAATTTTGTAAATGCATGATAAATAACAAGTTTCAGAAAAGGTGGCTTGACAGCTTTTAGGGACTTACCATTATTTAAGGAAAAAGTTATTGGGAACCAGCCTATGATAACAAGGCAATAAGCACAAGGAAAGAAGAAAAATGCAGCTAGGTGGAAAAATTAGTGCTCAATATTAATCAAAACAAGGATTCCCGTTAACAGCAGCATAGTAGTACGTGTCATCTTGTTAGTACCACTCATTAGCCAACCTGTAGCTAAATATTTAATACTGATGTGTTCCCTTATTTGTAACAGCCAAAATGTAGGCACAAGCCAAGTGTCCATCAGTGAGCAAAAAAAGAACGAACAAAATTTGGTCTACCTTCAATGTTGTTCAGCCATACAAAGGAATGAAGTATTGATAGACAGCTACGACTTGAGTCTTGAAACTACTAGGCTACGTATACAAAATGCCATATACTATATACTGCCATTCACAAAAGTCTAGGACAGGAGCCAAGAATGGTGACACATGGCTATAACTCCGGCTAATCAGCAGTCTGGGAGAATGGGACTACATGGTCTCAAATTAAAAGCAAAAAAGAATGGGGATATAGATCTGTACTTCCTGGATTCAACCCCACTACCATGAAGAAGAAAAAGATGGAAAAAAAGAATTTATGCCTTTGTTGCCCAGAATTGTTTTTGCTATTCTAGGTCTCTTCTGGTTTCCGATGCATTTTAGAATTGTTTTCTCTAATTCTGTGAGGTATGCTATTGATATATTCATCAGGATTGCATTAAATCTGTATAAAAACTTTGGGTGTACACCCATTTTCACCATGCTGGTTCCTCCTACCCAAGAGCAAGGGAAATGTTTTGATTTTTTGATATCCTGTTCAATCTCCCTTTCCAGAGTATTGTAGTATTCAATGCAAAGATCTTGTACTTCCTTTATTAGATTGATTCCTAAGTATTTCATTTTGGGGGATGTTATGTGAAAGGTGTGATTTTTCCTAATTTCTCTCTCCAGTGTTATTTGTGTACAGGAATTTTATTAATTTTTGACTGTTGACTTTGTATGTAGCTATAGTGCTGAATTTGGTCACTAAATTTCTAGGTCTTTTCCTGGAGTTTCTGGGATCATCTATGTACAGTATCACGTCATCTACAAACAATGATAATTTAAGTTCCTTTCCTATCTTTATTCATGTTATTTCTCTTATCTAATCGCTCTACCTGTTTCCAGAACTACATTGAAAAAGAATCATGACAGTCTTCCTTCTGATTTTAGAGTGAAAGCTTTCAGTTTTTGACCATTTAATATGATGTTGGCAGCTGGCTTGACATAGATGGCTCTTATCAGATGGAGATAAAAGACTATCTATTACAATTTTCTGTAGAGATTTTTATCATGAATGGATGTTGGACTAAATAGCACAGAATACTGGCAAAAGAAAAAAGACCTGAAGATCAATGGAACATATTAGAAAATGAAGAAGTAACTCCAAACATACTAAGTCACCTTATCTTTGAAAAATGGGCCACACACCTTCACTAGAAAAAAAAGACAGCCTTTTTAGTGAATGGTGTTAGAAAAGCTGGCTTTTCACATGTTGATAGCTAAAAGTAGACCCATGTCTCTCACCATGCACTAAACTAAAATCAAAATGGAGCAAAGATCTAAATATTAAAACAGAAACACTGAATCTCCTGGAAGATAGACTAGGTAGAACTCTTGAAGACATAGTAGGTGCATGCAAACACTTCAAGAATGGAACCTTGCCTGTGGAAGAAATATTACAAAGAATAAATTATAAAGTCTAAATATCAAACAAATATTACAAAGAAGAAATATTACAAAGAATACATACCTCATCACTTTTGCATAGTGAAATAAATCACCAACAGAGGGAAGAGACAACATATAGAGTAGAAAAAAATCTGCATCTGTTCCTCAGACAAAACACTAATATCTAGAACAATAAAGAATTTTTAAAAAATCAGATCCCCTAAAATTTAAAGACCTAGTTCAACAATGGGTACCTGAAATGAATATGTACTTCTTGGACGAAAAAAATGCAAATAGCAAATAAATGCAAAATAATATTTGATATCACTGGTCATTCTAGAGATGCAAATTAAAACACTGAGATTCCATCTCATTCCAGTTAGAATGGCTGTTATCAAGAAATCAGCCAGACCCAGCAAGATAGTTCAGCGGTCTAAAGTGCCTGCTTAGGCCAGCTTAGGCAAGTGCTCAGGGACTGCAGTTCAATTCCTGGCACCATGTGCAGCACCAGCCCCATGCCCAGGGTGCGATGAGCAGGCCAACAAAAAAAATCTGCCAGTAGAAAGATGGCAGAGTGATACGCAGCAGAGAAATAAGTCTCTGTGATTTGCTGTCCAGACATGGGAATATAGCAACAGGAGAAAGAGAGGGAAGTGAGTCCCCTGGAGCCAGGAAGGCTCTGAAGGGAGAATTGTAGCCCATAGGAGAATAAAGAGAGACGCTTCATTGAAGAAGATGGCAGGTGGTAACTTCCTCCTGAGATGGGAGGCCATGTGGGGGAGGAGCAGTTCAGACCTGCAGACCCACAGCGACCACTGGCCACTCCAGAGGCCTCCATGGAGAGATGCAGCAGTGTGACTAAGGAATGGATGCTGTGGACTGCACAGGCTGGGGAGTGCAATAGAATTTGGCTGTTCTGCCAGAGAGGGCATTTGACCAGGAGCCATCTTGGAAAGGGGCCAGCTGAGTTCCGAACTCAGAACCATTGCTGGCTCTGTCTAGTGGCTCCCACATAAGTTCACACTCAAAGAAGCTCGGCTGACTGCTGTAGACTGATTGGGTCTGGTTCCAGTCTCACAGCCAGAAACCAGCCTGAGCTTTAAGGGAAATGAAGGTGCAGGCTTGCTGAGATACACTGACATGCGTCTGCGCTGTATCTCCACATGTAGTCCACCAGTGACAACAGAGAGAAACCTTAAAGTGAACATTTTTTTCTCTCCATCTTCTTGGTTTTTGTTTTGTTTCATTTTTTTTTTCTCATTGTCTGATCTTATTTTTTATATGAGTATGAGCATTGTTTCTAGTTTTGTTGTGGTTGTTTCATTCTGTTCTTGCTTTTAATTTCCTTCTCTCTTTCCTCCTGTCTTCTACACCAGTTTCCCAAAATTCGTGTGATCCTCTAGCCTTGCTTCTCATCTCTTCCTCTCCTATTTCTTTATTTTTCCCCTAACCCCTTTTATATATTGTCTCCTGGGGGTAAAGTTGGTATATTGAGGGCTTATTTACTGCATACAATTTTCTGGATTTTCAATTTTGTCAAGTGGTAAATTAAGTTTGTCATTTTCTAGGCTCTGTTTTATACTATTGTTACTGCTGATTGTACCACTTTAGCCAAAGTGGTGTAATCGTTCTAACCAGCTGTTCTTCCTGGCAGACCAAGACCGAGGTTGCCTAAAGGTCACAGAAAATACTGTCAGTCAGTACCAAAGAACCAAGGGCTCGGCCAAGTAGGCAACAATTCCTCGTCTCCAACAAACTGAAGAGGCAGGATCGCACATAAGCCAGCTACACCTGCAAGATACCCTTGAAAATTAGTGATTTCTTAGGGGCACTAAATAGTAGCAATAAAGCTACCCACCATACACAATTTACAAGCATTAACCCAGGAATTAAACTTAAAAAAACAGAAAATGAGAAGATAGTGAAACGAGATGCAACCTGACACCCAGTTCACCAAAGGCCAACCCAGGGAGCCATGAGATAGGACAACCTGAAAGCCACCCACCTGGCTTCTCTGAAGTGGTAGCAACAAAGCAGATGAAAAAACTCAAATCTTAAATAATTTCTCAAATAACTACAGAGATAGTGACCACAATCAAAAACATGTATCATGAGCAGATAGATATAGCAGATATATTTAAAAAAAATAATAAGAGTTTAGGAAAATAGTGAAAACCATAAATACCCAACATAGGTAAGAAATGGAATCCAAGCCGGGTGTGGTGACGCATGCCTGTAATCCCAGCACTCGGGAGGCTGAGGCAGGAGGATTGTTGTGAGTTCGAGACCAGCCTGAGCTACAAAGTGAGCTTAAGGCCAGCCTGAACTGCATAGTGAGACCCTGTTTCAAAAAGACAAAAAAGAAAGAAAGAAAGAAAGAAAGAAATGGAATCCAGCACACAAGATAGCTAAGATAATTGTACTACTAATTTGTACTGGTTCATTGAAATGCAGAATCAATGATTAATTGTTTGATCGATCTTGCATATCTGGCAATCTGGGTAACAAATTTGATGATAACAATACATAACATGGGGTAGGCAAGATAGCTCACCAGACTAAGTGCCTGCTTAGGCAAGCACAGGGACTAGGATTCAATCCCAAGACCAGTTGTGATGGTGCATGCCTGTCATTGCAGTGCTGAGAAGGCTGAAAACAGAAGGTTCACTATGAATTTGAGCTGCACAATGACACCCTGTACCAAATACATAAAAACTGATGTAATGACCATTGTTAATTTCTTATTCTTGTTTTGAAATTCTGCACCATTTTCTTTGTTGCTTTGTTTTTGTCTTTGTTCTTGTTTCTATTTTTAAAATAGAAATTTTGGTTAACAACCTAAGATCACAAGTCAGAGTTGGAGAAATAGAAGAGCCACAAGGCCAGCCAACATTTTGGACCTAGCCTTTCAAGGTCAGCAAAGACTTAGGATATAGGAGAACCTGTACTGCAGTATCATGAGACCCAGGTGAGCTCCAAATTTTCTGAGCAAGGAGATTGTGGAGCCACAGAGGAAAGAGATTGAAGTTCTATAGTGTGCCTGGGGAGAGTCACATGAAGAGAAAACTTTCTCTCAGGCTCTCACAGAGAGCAATCTGGTCAAGTATTGGCCGTGACTCATCCACATGGATGACACAGACAAAGGAACTACAGAATAATGTACA
>PVKA01055197.1:0-10415 GCA_004027165.1 Ctenomys sociabilis
GTGCCACCACGCCCAGCTTATCTCAGCAAATGATAGTGTCTTTACATGTGTTTCTGCTGTCACTGTTTGAGTTGTCTGATGTCATAATTTGAACTTTCTGATTATTCAAAATTACACAACTGCCTCTCTTATAGGAGGAAGAAAATAAATGCTTGATTATATCTTTCCAAGGTAAATATTTCTCATAATATGACCACCAAAATATGAGCACATATTAAAACGATACCTTTCACAGCAGTATTCCTTTCTATCAAAAAATAAAAACTAAAAGTAGTCAATTCTAAAAGCTCAAAAATCATGATACTGGATTTGATTAGATTTTTGGGCATGCTGCACAGATACTTGCATTTCGATGGGTACTGAGTGAAGCGTAGCAGTTCCCACTGCATTAATGGCAGTCCTAAGTACCAGTTCCCGCAGAGCAGGGATTACAAGTTACTTTCATGTTCAGCACTCGCACTATTTTGGATGTTGGCTACATTGCAGGATAAACAGCTAGAGAGGTGAGATGTGTGTAAAGCTGTAGGACACAAAGACGAATTCTAAAATGAAATGAGGAAATGGGAACTGGATGAATGGCTGGATTAAGTACCATTTGAAGTTTAGCAGTATTGAATGAATGGTGACATTGGAACAAAAGGGCTACTTTTTGAAGAATAGCTTAAACCAACTCGGAATGTCTATTGATTTATGGCTAAGAAGGACATCCATCACTACGCAAATTGAAATTATGTTGAAGACTTTTCCTTACCATAAAAGATCATGGAAAGAAAATGGAGAGAAATCTTTAGGCTACACTTGGGAGATTTATGCTTCTGGAGCTCAGTGAAAGTCCCCATGAGTCTGCCTCCCCAGAATGTGCTAGTTTTAGTGACTTCCTAAGGATGAACTGCCATGTGCCCCTGGAAGCTTGCTGGCTCAGCATGCCCAGGGGTGTCCTGTGCCTTCCCCAATGAGTGGCTCTCCAACTTAACAGTAAGGTCCAACACTTTGCGTGGGAAAAGCTTGTGACTGGGCCCTTAATGATTTCATGTGGATCAAGAGTGATTATGATCCTAATGCACTTGATGCTTGCTACTGAGATGAGCTGCTTTATTCATGCTTCTGCAGTCAAGGAAAGACATTCCCACAGAATGTGTAAACAACAGAAATCCCTATTATTTCTAGAAGCTTGGAGTGGTGGGAACAAGTTATTGCCCTGAAAGCTGTGTCCTTGCAGGGAGGAATGTTGTGTCTAATTTGGCAGTGAGCAGAAGGTGAGAAAAGACAGCATCATTCTACCAAACTCTTCCACAGAAGCATTAGTCCACTTATAAAAATAGAAGGCTCATAACCTAAACCAGCGATGGCTAAATTTTCATTATGAGTGTCAAATTGCCACAGCAAATCCCTTTATTTATTGCAAAGTGCCAATATTCCAATTAAGCTTGTGCACTGAGGCTTCACTTTATTTTATTTTATTTATTTTTTTACTTTATTGAACTACAAATGTCAATCAGACAGTATCAAGACACCTTAACAATACAGATTCGATAAATTATTACATTGCAAACTGTTTTCATAATGTTTTGGTATCATACCAGGTGCATATGTAGTATCATATTTACAGATATTATTTTAGCAGATATCTTTTATCAGTGAATTAAGAGTGTAGCTGCTTACTTATCTTATTTTTTATACCTGAATTATATCAAAAATTCAATAATTATTTTCCTACTGGATGACCATAGTACTAGAAGCCAACATAATATCCTGTCCAACCACCATTAGTGCAGATCTTGCCTCTCATAGAATTATGTAGAAGCACATCCCAACTGTACTGTCTATACACACACATCATGATTATTTCTTTCTATACCCCTTCCTTTGTCTACACCTGTCAAAGGTGGGCACTCCATTGTCATTCAACTAACTTAGGTGCTTGAACTTGACAACACAATCCAACACAGTCCAGCATTCCACAACAATAGTGAGTTATTCAAAGAAGTTGTCAACCATAGCCATTTACAGTTCAGCTTAATATTATGGGCTCACGATGTATACTTCATTTTTATACTTTTCTGCTGGATGGTTAAGAACTAGATAGATCAAGACTTATATACCAACACATGAACTTTATATTTCCTATGTGGTCAGTGAAGTCCTCTCAGGGTTTATCTTGTAGTCCTGTACATTATTCTGTAGTTCCTTTGTCTGTGTCATCCATGTGGATGAGTCACGGCCAATGCTTGACCAGTTTGCTCTCTGTGAGAGCTTGAGAGAAAGTTTTCTCTTTATGTGACTCTCCCCAGGCACACTATAGAACTTCCATCTCTTTCCTCTGTGGCTCCATAATCTCCTTGTTCAGAAAATTTGGAGCTCACCTGAGTTGCATGATGTTGCAGTACAGGTTCTCCTATGTCCTGAGTCTTCGCTGACCTTGAAAGGCTAGGGCCAAAATGTTGGCTGGCCTTGTGGCTCTTCTATTTCTCCAACTCTGACTTGTGAACTTAGGTTGTTAACCATCCAGAAGAAAAGCTGATTAGTATCCTGCAGCATATACCATTCACTTTGCTTTATCTGACTCAATTGATTTTAGTTGTTGTATGTTTCCTTTTGTATTTCTGCTTTTTTGTTTGTTATACTAGGGAGACTATACGATATTTACATGTGTGTGTCTGAGGCTTCACTTTAAAAAAAGAAAAAACAATGCATGCATTAACATTTTTTGTCTTAAAAGAAAAACAGGGCCAGGGAAATAGCTCAGTAGAATAAGTGCTTGCCTAGCAAGTGCAGGGTCCTGAGTTCAATACCTGGTTGGAAAGAAAGACATATGTGCCACACCTAAAAGAAAAACACCACCAGGCCCCAAACACTTCCTGCAGTGCTCCATCCCTCAGCACTGCTGTGTGAAGGATGAAGTATCCAACACACTGAGTTGTAGGGATTGTTCAAACCAGAGCCAACCTCGACTTCTTTGTAATATGGGAATCACCAATTTTATGAGAGTGCAACAATGATTAAACTGCCTTGGTGTGGGGTTTGCAAGTAAAAGAAGCTTACCCTTCACTGCTATCATGGTCCAGGCATGGACTTCAAGCTCCCTGGGATAAGACTCCTTCACTGCTTTTGCTTCTTTACATGCAAGCATCCAGCTCAGGCCTGTTAGAAGTTCATCTTCATTAAGTCATTCTCAAATGAATGAGTGGATGATTGCCAAACATTCGATGAAGCTACTTTGGTCCATATTGATTTTTCTTCTACTATTCCTGTATTCTCATCTTCCATGAGTTTGGCTTTAGCTTCTGACACATTGCTCACTTTCCTAGAAGCAGGATATATACATCTCCTTCTTCCTCCTTCTTCCTCCTTCTTCTTTTTCATTTAGTACAGGGTCTACAGGGTCTGCAGGGTCTCACCACGTAGATTGGACTCAAAGTGACCCACCTGTGTTTAGTCTCCCAAGCACTAGTATTACAGGCATGTGCCAACACTTTCAGTCTCAAACGTCATCTCAATGTGCCCTGGGGGTGGAACCCGGTATAGCATGCCATGTCAGGAATCAAACCATGCCCAGTGTGCCTGTCTGAGCAGGCACTTTAGTCCACTAAGCTATCTGGCCAGCCCTTCTGCCTTTCTAAAATATAACATTTTATATTTGGTAAATTCTTTGCCTTTTATTCTGGCTAGGTAGAAAATAATAGATATGCCATTTCTCCCATTCTATACCTATGAGTGTTGTACACTGTAAATGAGAATTATGATGAAGTTGTTGAAAAATACATAACATCTTGATGAATTCTGGGTCTGTGGATCTAGGATGGCACACAGGCATATTTATACATCAGTGCTGCAGCAAGGAATCCACTTTGCAGCCAGGGATTGGAGCCACTGGTCCTCATGCAGTATTATACTTCTGTTAATTCTGCTTGAGTTTACATAATATTTTGATGATTCTATTACTTAGCTATTCATTCTAATTTCATTATATCTTAGGGGTGAAATGGCCATTGTCTTCAGAAATGGGCAGGCTACAAGAAAAAGAAGAGCTTTGTTCTGCAGAGTTCAGGGTATCACTTATGGACTAATGGCCCGTGTCTATAAGAAGCTATGTATAGAGAACTACATTGCCCTCATTCCTTCTTCTCCTTATAGTGTAAATCTGAATTATTCTTAGAGACTCCTTCTCACACCTGCAGCCCATGTGCAATGTGTAGATCTGAACAAAACGTTTATTTTCAAGCAGAGAAGTGTTGGTAGAAAAAAATGAAGTCCCCATTCCTTCTGCCCAAACTCCCAGGCTCAGGAGCAGGTATCTTACCAGTGAAGTACAGTTCTTTTCTGGGAATGTTCAAACTGCACCAGACACTGTTTTTTGCAGTTCCTGAAGCATAGCTCTGCACATCACACTCAGGTCCTAGTGTGGCCATCTAGCAAGGCAGGGGCAAAGCCTGCTCGATAGCAGTAAAGCGGAGTTGAGGACCCACAAGTGAGGAACCAGGACCCAGCGACACTGGTCCCTATTTTTAGACTCTGCTTTTCCAGAAGCTTTTGTGCTTTACATTTAACTAGGTGATAAATCTCCTTTTCATTTAAGACTACTTACATCATATTTTCTATCATTTGAAGCGGAGTCATGATACAAAATGAGGAAGATGTTTAAAGGAACGAATATATTCCCATAGAAAGAAAGCCTCTACATCTGACATTTCTAACCATTAGAAGAATTTATATATAGACACTAGGCAATTATTCAAAAAGCATGTTTAGGGACATGCAAAGCATCAGAATGGTGATTGATCTTGCAACCTTTATGGGACATGGAAGTTGACAGGTGACCTGAGGGAGCAATAAGTTACAAAAATGGAAGAGGACCTGAAGGCGGTGCTCTTTGGCTCTGGGCCACCATTCTGATTCTTTTCTTGCTAAGAACACATTGTAAATAATGGATAGTTAAAGCAAGCACACTACATGCCAGGCACTGCAGGCACTAAGTGATTGGAATTGACTGATCTGGCCTGAGTCAACCCAGGCCCAAATCCAGCTGGCGCACTGCCAACATACCTCCATGTGCCTAAGAGCTCTATGTGTCTGTGTGACGCTTCACGCCGACAGTGCTGGGTCAGCAGAAAGTACTAACGATTTTGGCTTCCAGAATGCTTGGTGAGGTAATAAGGAAAGCTATCACTTTAAATAGCTCCGTGGAAAAATGCAATGGGTCAGAAGGGAATTGCAACGGGCTCCCTGAACTGCTCTGTTGATGTTGCTGAGCAAATATAACTCCTTGAGTTGTTTTCATTTCATCAAAATCATGATACTCCTGAGTGTTGGCAAGGAAATATCAGGTAATGAGAACGCAGCGAACATGCCTTTCATCAGCTGAAAATCTTTAATTGTAATTGCAGCATGTAATGGTGTAATTAGCTGTCTAAGTGACAGGATAGGCTCAAAGCCTTCCCAGCATTTTGCAAAAAAGACCAATATGTTTCCATAACACTTTTTATCAAATGACATGACAGCCCAGCAAAGATGGAAAGGGGATTCATTTGTAAAGCCATGCACTGATATTACTACTAAAAATGAGAATTATCTGAAAGAAAAGAAAGTATATAGCTACCCAATATGCACTGTGTCTAACAAAATCACAGAGTTAAATAATAGGTACCACAGTTTAAATAACTCAAAGTACTATAAATATTTCTGCTTCCTGAACTTGAGACACAACTTTACAAACAGGTATTAGCATTCCCATTTTATCTACACACCCTCTGGAGCTTGAAGAGTCTAAGTGACACATTCTAAGTCACTCATCCCTTGCAGTTGAAACAGAACGAAACTAGCACTTAAGACAAAATGTGAGTCTCCCAAACTTCGAGGTTCAGTATTTTGGAAGCTACCTAGAACTACCTTCCATGAACTATCTTTGAACCTTTAGAATACTGGTCCCCAAAATTTCTATGTTTAAGAATTCAAAGGGAGTTTGTCTAAGTGTGTGTTCCTGAGAGACAGAGATGAAACAGCTAGAAAAGAAGGATGGGGGCCAAGGGTGAGGGGAAGAGGGATAAAGACAGAGGGGTACATTTTTAGTTGATAGGTACAGCTAAGCAATGTTCAAATTTAACTGATTCCTTGGGAGACTTTTGAGTCAGGTGACCTTAGACCACATTATCTAGAATGTCTTTTGCAAAATTTCATATGACAAAAGCAAAGTCTGGAGATACAGACACAGAGAAATCCCATAATGTAGATTTTAATGGAATCTCGATGAAAAATTGCAACACGCAAAAAGATAAACTTATACTTAACCAGAACCAGTTGCACAGAAAGCCCTAGGCTCTGCAAAGTTACATTAAAAAGAGAGAGAGACAGACATGGGTCTCAATCACTGAAATCAAATTGGATTTGTAACTCCAGGACTGTTAGGAAAACAGCTTTTCCATCACTACCTGTTGTCGTGGAGATGACGCTAGACTGAGCAGGTTGAATACCAGTATGTATTTGTCTTCATGAAGGAAACAAATAGTGCTCTAGGCAACTGTGGTTGATGGATACGACAGCAGGTCTCTCCCCTGAGTTCCCATAAAATTAATTCATCTTCTCCATTAAGCATATTACAGAAAATGGAAAAGAGAATAAAACCTGCAAAATCTATTTCTCTAAATTAATAAGCTTGAAATGCCCCCGCATCCTTTGGCTCTCACAACGATATCACAGAGCCACGGCCAAATCTGGAGTTCTATGAATGACTGCGCTCAGTTAAAGGTCTCTTTTGGTAAAATATGAAATCGTCTTCCCCAAACTCCTATCGTGAGTTTCAAAACATGATCAACCTAGGTTTTCAAAGTAGATGTTTTATTTTGGAACTAATTTTGCCTTAATTTTAACCACTGTTGGACATAGAATCCTGTGAGTAAGGCTTCTATGCATTTCAATATTCTACAACTTTCGTCATTGTGCGACTTTCACTGTCTACTTAGGAATTCTGCTGAAGCCATTCATTTTAACAGGAAAAAGGGTGCATAGCAAGAATATTTTTCAACAGTTTAGTCCTTCCAATACTATTTTCTTTTTTTTTTTTTTTTTTTTTTTTTTTAGGGAAGGATCTACAGGGTCTCACTACTAGATCGGACTTGTTTACAGCCTCCCAAGAGCTAGGACTACAGGCACCCGCTACCACGCCCCATCTCCACTGTCCTCTCAGAGTGCCTCGGGCGAGGCCAGCACAGCAGGCCTGGGAATCAAAACCCTGGCCTCTAAGCCTGCTTGCAGGGGCTTTAATTTTTTTTTTCCTGAATAACTCTTTTTTTATTCAGGAAATCCCAAGCGTTGGCATAGGTGTACCTCTAGACCTCTTCAATGCAGCAGGATGTGTTGCATGTTTCCTTGATTTCACAGCTGTGTGCAGGATAAGGGGAGGCTGGAAGTGGAGATGGGTGATGTTCGAGCGGAGACGAGGAGAGCTGACGTGCTGCCAAGCGGCACCGCTTTCTCTGAGGTTAGACGCTCATGTGCAGGAACGCTCAGGCGACGAGCGCGCACGCTGACAAGTTCCGCACGCTCTTTGTCAACGCTTAGCTTGCTTCATTCTCGGAATTATTATTTTCAAATATTTTGTTCTGAATAAATAATTCTATGGTGGTGAAAGAGATACTCGATTCCTACCACTCGGGCTGTAGGGTAATGAAAATAAGGAAAAGCACTTTCTGTAAAGCCTGAATTTAAATCTTGACTCCTCCACGGTGAGATGTTAAGCAAGTTACTTAACCTTACTGAACTACAATTTTCTCACTTGGAAACTGAGGGTAGCAGTGCCTGTTTCTAAAGCTGTTCGCAAAAGAATATGAATAAATCTTTGAGAATAGTTCATACTAAACTATGATTTGTAGTTTTAGTTAGGAAGAGTAACGAAATTACAATTTTTCAATAATGGACATGACCAGATTTCAGGGTTGGGGAAACAGCTCAGTAGAAGCAACTGTCTGGCGAGCTCCTGAGCTCAATCCCTGGTGTATGTTGGAGGGGAGGATGCATAGAAATGCCCAGATCTCTCTACATGTGTTTCTATTGCCCATAACAAGATTACCAGGAAAACAAAAAATTTCTTATTCACTTTTCAGCATTCTTGCTCAAAACTCCAAGCTGTAATTGATCCTAAGATTTTCAGTGTCTTCATGCAATGCTACCAAAACAAGACGCTTTGGGAAGAGTCTCATCCAGACTCCCCTCACTTTTATTTTTACACTTGATTTTTTTTCCTTTATGTTATTCCATTTCCTTTTTTATTTCTTTGTAAATGACACTCTAAATTTTGATACTAATCCTCACATAACAGTGAAATGTTTTCCTTTCTCTTACTACAATATAGAGATATTAGGAAGTGGTTTATTTTGGTGTAGCTTTCTTTGTTTTAAATTAATTTTGAGAAAGAAATAGCAATGAGACAATTTTAAAACAGGTTAGCAGGGCAGTTACAATAATTAATACCTTGCATATTGCTGTCTTCATAGTAATTATTCATAGTACAAGATGCAGACATGATACCTTGTCTAAACACTATTAGTACAAATCTTTCTAAAAACTCAGGGGCTTTTTTGTTTGTTTGTTTTGTTTTGTGACAAGTTCTCCTAGTGTGGCCCAGACTGGCCTCAAATTTGCAGTGGTCCTTTCTTTCTTTTTTTTTTTTTTTTTTTTTTGGTGGACCAAGGGATTGAACTCAGGACCTTGTAATTGCCAGGCAAGCAATTATTGTACTGAGCAATCTCCCTGACCCTGTTGTAGCTTTCTATTAATATCCTCAACTGGGCCAGCCAATTAACTCAGTGCATTAATGTGCCTGCAAGCAGGCACAGGGGCTAGGGGTACTATCTCTGGGCCTGCTGTACCAGCCCCACCCCCAGGGCAATTGAGACTGGGTTTAGTAGCACATAACTGTAATCCCAGCTCTTGGGAGGCTGTAAACAGGTGGATCACTATGAGTCTGATCTAGTAGTGAAACCTTGAAAAGCTTGTAGATTCTTCCTTAAAAAATACAAAAATAAGAACATCATCAGCATTTTTTTCTTTTCTTTTTTTTTGTACTTAGTGCAGGGTCTACAGGGTCTCACTGCACAGATTGGACTAGCAGTGATTCTTCTGTTTTCAGTTTCCCAAGCTCTGGGATTATAGGTGAATACAACACTAAGTCTCAATTGCCATTTCAGCAAGCCCCTGGGGTGGGACCAGCAAGGCAGGCAGGGGGTCGAACCTCTGCCCCCTGTGCCCAGAATTATCATTGGTTATTTTTCCTCCTTTTTAATGTGATACTGTTATACTTTTGTTTTTGTTGGTTCAGAATTCATTTCATGAGGGCTGTCTAGATAGCTCAGTGAACTAAAGCTCTTCTTCAGGCAGGCACAGGGTCTGGGGTTCGATCCCCTGCATGCTGTGCTGGGCCTGCCCCAGAGCATGCCCCAAGGTCTCACTTAGTAGTACAGACTGGTCTCAGAGATTGAGACTGGCATTGTGTCACACGCTGTAAACCTAGCACTTGGGAGGCTAAAAACAGGAGGATCACTATGAGTCCAATCTTTGTAGTGAGATCTTGTAGACCCTCTACTAAAAAAAGAGAAAATAATTCATTTCATGTTTATTTTTCTTTAGATACATATTTAGCTTTATTTTTTTCATATTACACCTTGCATATCTCACATGTGGTACATTCTTTTAAATTACATTTAGTATTTGTTTATTAAGAGTATATTAATAGTAAGCATAACTTTTCTTTATAAGTGTCTATATTTTGATTCTGCTCATGAAGGGAAGTTTAACTGACTCCTCATGCAGATCTCCAGATTGACAGATGAAAGGATGTGTGTGTGTGTGTGTGTGTGTGTGTGTGTGTGTTTGCTCAGGACATTTGACATATTCAACTCTCTTCAAATTTCCTTCATGGAACTTTTTATTTAAAGGTATGCATGTGTATACATGTGCGACAAGGTCTCACTTTATAGTACAGGCTAACCTTGAACTCTCACAATGCCGCTGCCTCTTTTTTTTTTCATTTATTTTTATTTTATTGAAATACAAATGTCAATCAGACAGTTTCAAGATAACTTAACCATACAGATTCGATGAACTAATACATTGCAAACTGTTTTCATAACGTTTTGGTATTGTACAAGGTGCATACATGATATTATATTTACAGATGTTATTTTAGCAGGTATCTCTTATCAGTGAATGAAGAGTGTAGCTGCTTACTTACCTTATTTTTTTATACCTGAATTATGTCAAAAATTCAATAATTATTTACCTAGTCGATGACCGTAGTACTAGAAGCCGACATAATATCCTGTCCAACCACCATTAGTGCAGATCTTGCCTCTCATAGAATTATGTAGAAGCACAGCATTATCTATCCCAACTGTACTGTCTATACACACACATCATGATTTTTT
>PVKA01055198.1:0-10424 GCA_004027165.1 Ctenomys sociabilis
AGAATTAGCAACTGGAACCAACTCTTATTGAGAATTTTTTGCACATCAAAAGAAATTATCAACAAAGTGAAAACACAACCTACAAATTTTGAAAAAAATCTTAACTAATAAGCACTCAGACAATGTTCTTCTCTCTAGAATTTATAAAGAACTAAGATATGTTAGGGCCCTCAAATTTAAAGACCCAATTCAGAAACGGACATCTGAGATGAATACACACTTCTCAGAGGACGAAATTAAAGAAGCGAATAAATATATGAAAAATGCTCCACATCACTAGCCACCCATGAAATGCAAGTCAAAACAACACTGAGATACTATCTCACTCCAAAAATAATGGCTATCATGAAGAAATCAACCAACAACAAATGCTGGAGAGGATGTGGGGAAAAGGGAACACTTCTCCACTGCTGGTGGGAATGTAGACTGGTGCAACCATTGTGGAGATCTGTGTGGAGACTCCTCACAAAACTAGGACTAGAAATCCCATTCAAGCGAGCTATCATCCTACTGGGAATTTTCCCAGAGGAACTGAAAACATTATATCATAGTGATATATGTGTACCTATGTTTATAGCTGCACAATTTGTGATAGCCATATTTTGGAAACAACCAAGAGGCCCATCACCTGAGAAATGGTTGAAAAAGACGTGGTATTTCTATACAATCGAGTATTACTCAGCTATAAAGAATGATAAACTTGAAGCACTTATAATGAAGTGGATGCCACTTGAAGATATTCTCATAAGTGAAATAAACCAGACCCACATGTGCAAATATCATATAGTCTCCCTAGTACAAGAAATCAAAAGAAGAAATAGAAATAGAAAGATATAATAACAACTAAAAAGAATTTAGACAGATAGGGTAAACTGAACTGCCTATGTTGCAGGGTAATAATCAGCTTATCTTCTGAATGGTAAACAACCTAAGTGTGTAGATCAAAAATTGGAGAAATGGAAGGGCTGCAAGGTCAGACAACTTTGACCCTAGCCTTTCAAGGTCATTGAAGACTCAGGACATAGGAGAACCTATACTGTAACATCATGGAACTCAGTTGTGCCCCAAATTTTCTGATCAAGGAGATTATGGGATCTCCTTAAGAGATTCCTCCTACAGAGGAATGGGATGAATGATCTATCGTGTACCTGGGGAGAGTCACATGGAGAGATACCTTTCCCTCAGGCTTTCACAGAGAGCAAATTAGTCAAGCAATGGCCGTGACTCATCCACATGGTTGACACTGACAAAGGATCTACAAAGTGAGTTGCAGGGTTACAGGATAAACCCTGAGGGGTCTTAACTGACCTCATCAGATAAAAAAGTTACATTTTTTGTTATATAGATCTTGTTTTATCTCGGTGTTACCATCCAGCAGAAAAGTATAAAAATGAGGTATATAAAATAAAGCCATAATAATATGTTGAGCTGTAAATGGCTCTAGTGAACAACTTCTTCAGATAACTCATTACTATTGTGGACTTCTGGGCTGTGTTGGATTTTTTCACTGAATTCAAGCACATATAATTATTGAATGCTAATAGAATACCCATCTGTGCAGGCCTAAACAAAATAGGGGGATACATAGGAAGGACCATTCTGTGTTTGTGTGAACAGTACAGTTAGAATAAATATGCAGTACTTTTTGTAATTGTATGAGAAGAAAGATTTGCTCTAATAATGTTTGGACAGGATATCCTGTCTGCTTCTTGTACTATGGATAACCACTAGGAAGATAACAATGTAAAAAGTATTAGTTATTGAAATTGTAGTATAATTCAGCTTTAAAAAAAGACAGGTACACAGCTACATTCTCTTAATTCAATGAATAGAGCATCTGCTCTATTAGTGTTTGTAAATGAAATATCATGTCTGCACCTTGTACAACAAAAAACCACTACGAAAACCATATGCAACATATTAACTATTGAAGGTGTTCTACTAATTTGACTTGAAACTGCCTCATTGTTATTTGTTCTTCAATGAAATTATGGAAAATAAAAATGATAAACCTTATTAAACAATAATTTAAATAAATCAGAGCTAAGTAAAAAAAGAAAAATAAGAACAATGAATGGCACAGACTTTACATGGGCTAGGACACCTCTGACCTGGGATCCATCTAGAGAGGAGAGTATTTTGCCATTGTGAATATCTTCTTAGCTCTTCCCACAAATCTACAGTTCTTCCTTTTCTGGCTGCAGCTAAAAATGTACAGCAAATTCCTAAATCAGTAGTCCTTACTGGAGATAAACATTATCTTACTGGAAACTTTTTCAAAATATACAGACAACTCCCTGAGACCAAATGAGAGAGAGAAAAAAAAAACCTAAAAAGGTACACAAAAAACAAAGAAAAAAAAAGCACAAATATTGCATGCTATGTGGATTTCAATGGGAGCAAAAGCTGCCTGAATCTTCAGGGATATGTATTTTGAAAACTCATATGAAGCTTGAAACTATTCCATCCCTTCCAACATTAACCCTTACAAATTCGTTAGTACCTATTACAGTGAAGCACTGGTGGTATTAGTTACTAAGGCTGGATAAAGAAAGTTCCTCTGAAAGTAAGTATATTTGGGAACAAACAGGCTATAGAAGAGTCGGAAAGCTCACAGCCCTTCTGGATTTGAATGCCAAGGATAAGATTCCAAATCTAATCACCTGCCCCTAGAGTAAGGCTAGTCATTTTCTTCTGGGGAAGAGGACTGGAAGGGAGAATTAACCCTCTTGGAGAGAGAGGAGGGCTATTCTTCTTGTGGTGCAGCCTCAAGGCCCAGTCATTCCATTCACATGGAAGTCATGGCAAATGATCTTCCCATTTTAAGAACAAGGATGGCTTGATCCTGCCCATGGTTCCAAAGCAGGCTTTGGAATTCAGACTTGTCCCCAGCATTTCCCCTTTTGCTTCACCTAAGGGTAACACCAGTCTGTTTGGGATGCTATAAAAAATAACACAAATTCTGGGCTTACAAACAGTGAAAGTATTTCTCATGGTTCAGGAGACTGGGCAGTCCAAGCCCAGCACAAGAGCAGACCTGGTGCTTGGTGACAGCCCACCTCTTGCTGTTGAAGAGGCCCTGTGAGTGACTCCCTTCTGTGGGGGCATTAATTGCAATAATGAAGGCTCTGAAGTCAGGGTCTCTTCGCCTCCCACAAAGCTCCACCTCTTTTTACCAGCACTTAAAGGTTAAGATCCCAAGACATGAATTCTGGGGGGACATATACATAGATGCCCACAGCAGGTGCATTTGCCTCCCTCTCCCTCTCCTCTTTCTTTCTTCACACTACTCCTTTTCTTCTTTCTTCCCTCTGTCCCTCCCTTGCTCCTCTCTTCTATGTATTTCTCTTAAACTCCAGATTTGTTTCCCGCTTTCACACTGAAGCTGAGAGTGAGAATACCAATCTGCGGTGGAAATCTCAGAAGGTGGAAAAGCCAGGAACTTGGATCACTGAGGCAAGCTGCAAGCAGGGAGTCAAGCAGGCCTAAGAGAGAAACCATGGGAGCTACCAGCAAAAGTGCCATAGAGGTGGAGCAATATGGAGCCCACAATTTGCTACAGATTGCTTTTGATGTTCCAAATGGAACTACAGGACTTAATGTTTGCCCTTCTGGATTTAGCAATTGCTTTGGTCCCAATGCATTGTATCCTGTTGTTTGTGCTTTTTGGAATGGTAATGTTTGTCTTGTGCCATTGAATGTTGGAAGTGTTTAACTTTTCATTTGTATAGGGGCTCACAGTTGAGAGTTTGCCTTAGATCTTGGAGACTTGGGACTTGGACTTTTCAGCAATGCTGAAACTGTTAAGACTTTGGTAACTTTTAGAGATGGACTAAAATACCTTTTGTGTAAAGGGATGTGCATGAATCTTTGGGGGACCAAGGTGCAATGTTATGGTTTGTGTCTAGTTGTTCCCCTAAAGCCTCATGCAGTTACTGGGGCAGCTTCTGGATTGTGTGATTAATTCATGATTTCATGCTGGGATATGGATGTGAGTGCTTCACCTGCCCTGGGGCGAGAGGCTGAATACAATATAAGTGAGGGAAAGAGGCTTTCTAGCTGCTGCAGCTGCTGCTTCTCCCTTTTCTCTTTGCTGTTTTCCATTGCCATGAATGGCTGCCCTCTGCCATGTTCTACTCAGGCTTGGAGCCAGCCAAGTATGCACTGAAACCTCCACTAACTGTGAACTAGATAAACCTTTCCTTCCTTAATTTTAGGTGTTGGGTATTTTGTCCCAGCAAGAAGAGAAAAGTAACCGAGACACATACCTTTCTTCAGAACAGCTTATTCTTTCACATTGCACCACCCTGAATGCAGAATGGCTACCACCCAGAGACAGGGCCCCTAAAGAATCAATCCTGAGGACATTTTCAAGTTTGAACTTCTAGCCTCTAGAGCTGTGAGCAATAAACAAGCCTATGTTTAAGTTACCCAGTCTGTGGTTCTTTATTATGATAGCCCCAGAAAACTACCATACACCATTTTTAGAGAATATAGGCCTATGACATAGTAGCGTTTTCTCAGCACTGGTAAAGCAATATAAGGATGTACATTCATCATCAGTTACATCCTTCAAACTTCTAAATCTTAGATACCTTTACAATAAGCTGGGCAGGTTTCATTAACACTGATTTTTCTTTTTTTTTATTTGGTACAGGGTCTCACTACTCAGCTCAGACTCATAGAGATCCTCCTATCTCAGCCTCCACAGTGCTGGGGTTACAAGCATCTGCCGCAACATCCAGCTTTGGTGTTGGCAAGATGCACTTGGAGTTCTGTGGCAGGCATGGCATGTGGTACTGGGGATAAAACCCAGGTCCTTGTGCTTTCCAGGCAGGCTCTTAGATGGCCGAGCTATCTCCCCAGCCCAACACTGATTTTGAGAGTTTTTAAATAAACTCATATGAAGTGTGAACTCAGTACTCCCATGTGATGCCAAAATGTGCAGCTCATGTGGAGAGCAATAGCTCTAGAATGGCTCTACTGCACTTGTCTATTGCATTTTACTGCCTATGCTAGCAAACTTGATTTCTGAGCCTCACATGTGAAGCTCAAGTAACATGAATCTTCTAAATTCACTCCTGAACCAGTGTGGTAGCTTCCCAGCATGTGGCATTGAGCAGTGCTGCTAAGTGTTGCTGTGGGGTCCCACCAAGATGACCCCCCCAAAAGAAGACAGTCTGTCTCCATTTAAATTCACCTTTACCCTACTACTGTTTATTGATATGCACAGAACTGGTGCTAGAGAGGTGCTCCGGAAGAGCAGGAACCTGCGGCAGGATTCCCCTTATAGGGCTGCCCGCCTCAGACTTCATCTCTGAGAAAACAGATGCTTCACTTGAAAGGCCTGTTTTAGACAATTCAAGAACAGGAAAGAGAATGCAAGGGTAAAACTTCGCCGTAAGTTTTCCCTTGTTTTCATTGCCAGCATGAGAAAGTTTTTTAACCAGGATAACTTATTCTTCATTATTTTTAAACTTTCTTTTTATCTTTTATTCCTTTTTGTTAGCTATTTTTAACTGTATTTTACTGAGAAAGAAGTAGTAATGAGACATTTTCAAAACAGGTTAGCAGAACAGTTACAATAATTAATACTTTGAATATTGTATATGGTTAGATTTCTAAATTTCTGTGTAAAAATTTGTAATTGTTTATTTCTATTTTTTGACTATTCCTTTATTCATTTTAATGAGAAAAAAGAAAATAACAATGAAACAGTTTCAAAACAGGATAGTAGGACAGTTAAATAATTAATACACTGCATATTGTTGCCTTCATGTAGTTATTTAGAAGACAAGATGCAGACATGATATCTTGTTTAAACAATATAAACCTTTCTTGTACAAACCTTTCTTCTCATTAAATTAAGAGAAAGTAGCTGTATGTATCCTATCTTGTATATACATATTTTTTTTTCACTAGAAAACAGTCTTTTATTTATATCCCTCTTTTTTGTTTTCTTTTGTCAGAGATGGGTGTTCTACTGCAGTTAGAGAAGCTGTATTTGGGGAAATCTTTAATGGACCTTTTTATGCTTGAAACCAGTCTGAAGATTGTAGGTATTTGAACTCAGCAAACTAACCCGATATAGTCCAATAGCCCATAAAAGTAGTGAGTTATCAGCAGAAGTGGCAATTGTCAGAAGTTGTTGACTTAAGCCCTTTACAGCTCAGCATATTAATATGGCATTACTTTTATACATTGTGATTATACTTTTCTGTTAGATGGTTAATACCAAGTTAAATCAAGACCTATGTAACTAAAAATGTAACTTTTGTATCTGACAAGGTCATCCAAATCCCTCAGGATTTATCCTGAAACCTTGTAGATTGTTCAGCAGTGTCAGCCATGTTGATGAGTCATGGCCATTGCTTGACCAATTTTCTCTCTGTGAAAACTTGAGAGAATTTTTTCTCTCTAGGTGACTCTCCTTAGGCAACTGTACATTGCTGATCACTTTCCTCTGTGGCCCCATACTATCCTTGATCAGAGAATTTGGGACACCACTGAGTTACAGGATGTCACAGTACAGGTTCTCTTATGTCCTGAGTCCTCACTGACCTTGAAGGGCTAGACCCAAAGTATTGGCTATCCTTGTAGCCCCTCTATTTCTCTAATTTTTTGTCTCCAAACTTAAGTTGTTAAACATCCAGAAGAGAAACTTAGTGATATTATTACCCTGTAACAGAGACAGTTGAGCTTAACATCACTATCTGTCTAAATGTCAAATGCCTTAGATATAACTGCTATTTTCCAACAACCATAGATATTCTAAGCTTTAAAGTGCTACAGAATGTGGAAAAATTATAAGTTTTTACTCAGAAATTTAGAAATCAAACCATATACAACATTGTAGCAGGATAATCCTATGACTTTTTTTTTCCTTGTCTTTCCTTTTCTTTTATTATTTTTTTTAAACAAGCATTTACTTTAAAGACAGTAAGCAGTAATCAGTATGACATTAGAAGCAGTACACATTTAGAAGACCAAAATGATAGGTATTTCAAGCATGGTTTTAGTATTATTACATATTGATATCCTCAGTGTAGTTGCTTAGTTCACAGATGCCATCATATAATTAGTCAGGGTGAGAATCCTATCCATTAATTGCTATTTTCAAGAACCTGATTAAAATTCTTAAACCATTGTCTTAATCATAATGTTTATATATATGTATGGTTTTACCCTGCCATATTTCCTAACTTTTCTCCTTTCTTTCTCTTTGTTGTTTAATCCTTAAATTCTCTCTTTCCAATTAACTGTGTTTTACCTTTCAATTTTTATTTCTTCTTTTGAGTTCTTACACTAGGGAGATAATATGATATCACATGTGTGTCTGGTTTATTTCAATTATGAGTATATCTTCAAGTTTCATCCACTTATATATGAAGGATTCAAGTTTATTTTTCTTTATAGCTGAGTAATATTCCATTGTATAAAAACACCACATCTTTTTCATCCATTCCCCAGGTAATGGGCATGTTGGTTGTTTCCAAGATTTGGCTATCACAAATGGTGCTGTAATGGACATAAGTGCACATATATCACTATGATGTTGACGTTTTTAGGTCTTTTGGGAAAATTCCCAGAAAGGTGATAGCTGGATTGAATGAGATTTCCAGTCCTAGTTTTTTTGAGGAGTCCCCACACTGATTTCCATAATGGTTGCACCAGTCTACATTTCCACACTGTAACCTTTTGCTTGCTTACAAATTTATAACATCTATGTTAGAAAAGAACAACAACAAAATAAAACAAAATCCTTACTCTCTGCATTAAATAAAAAAATGTTATCCTTATCAATCAACTTAGATGTGAAAGGAAGACAGGCACTTCAAAGGTGAGAAATAGCCCGGTGTACTGGAGCATAGCTGTAATTGGAGCACTTGCAAAGCTGAGGCAGGAGTATCACAATGAGTCTGAAGACAGCCTGGGGTACATACTGAGTTCTATGTACATAGTGAGACCTTGTCTAAACAAAACAAAACAAAACAAAATCAAAACAAAATCAAGAAAAAAATGGTGAGAAGAACAGGCCAAGTTATGTTCACTAAGCTTGACTGTGTGTACATGTATTTGCCATTTGGTGGTAAGAAAAGGAGAGGGATAGGGGCTCAGGCAGGTTCTGAAAATGAAAGAAAACCAGGTGACTAGCAGATTGTGGTGAAAAAGATTAATTCCAATAAATATAATTACTTCTTAATGTTGTTTTAGATAGAATGAGAAGTTGTTGAAAATCTTTTCTGCTTTCCCAGTGTTGTCTGGTTCTACCTCGCGATCCCAGACCCAGCACAGCTCACCCAGTGAGTGAGAACTGCAGGCCAGCTTCTCTAGAGAGACCTTTACTAGTGTTCTCAACTCCTACTCCGCAGCCCCAAACCCAGCACAGCCTGCCCAGTGAATGAGAACATCCACCACCCTTTTGGGAGCCCTGCAGACCCACCAAAGCCCAGGCCCATTGAGTGTTTGAGAGAGCTTCTATGCTCTTCTGCATCCCCATACCCTTGCACACCCAGCCCAGGCCTGGCATACAGGCCTGGGGAGAAACTCTGAGGCAGAAGTCCTTGCACTGAGACTAGGGTCAAAATCATGCAGCTAATCCAGAAACAGAACATCTTATCAAAGGGCACAACAAGCCCACCTCCAAGGACAGCAATAGGAAGGAGGTGAGCATAGCAGTCAGACCCAAGCCAAGCAAAACTTCATGAACTAGAACTTGGTGTAACAATACCTGAATT
The DNA here is from genome assembly GCA_004027165.1 of Ctenomys sociabilis. Lineage (NCBI taxonomy): Eukaryota > Metazoa > Chordata > Mammalia > Rodentia > Ctenomyidae > Ctenomys > Ctenomys sociabilis. The sequence goes on from PVKA01055198.1 coordinate 8,739, forward strand.
TCACAAGGTGCTAAGGTTAAAAATGCACCAAAACTCTACACCAAAAGTCAGAGGACAGAGCTATAAGTCATGATAAAAACAAGGAGCTAAATGCAATCTGAGGACTTGAGCCCACCAATGATAAGTGCAGAGGACACTAACACAGCTAAAATGAATGAATTAACAGAGCTGGAAGCAAGGAAACAACAGCAGAAAGATATAGAGGAATTCAGACCAGAATTAATGCCTGAAAGAAAGAAGGATATTTTTGAATACATAGTATCAGAAGTAAAAAATCAAGTCCAGAAACATATGGGGGAAACCCAATGCCCACACAGAACAAATGCAGAAAACACTATTCCAGCTGAAACATATAAATTAACATTGTCTCAGACAAAGAAACAACAGCAAAAGGGTAAAGAGGAACTCAAAGCAGAAATATTTCTGAAATAAAAAAAGAAATCTTTGAAATCATAACATCTGAAGTAGAGAATCAGTTCTGGAAATGTATGGAGGAAACCCTATTTGGAAAAAACTCTTCAGTAAAAGAATTAGTAGCACCCTCTAATGAAGAAATTGACAAAAAATTGAGATTAGAAACATGAAGGATTCCTTGAATGAGCAATACAAGAGAGAAATAGATCGAATGAAGCAGAGTCAAAGAGATATAGAGGAACTTAAAATCTCCATCACGAGTTTACAAAACTGTTTGAGTGAAAGCAAAGACAGACTCTCAGATCTTGAAGATGCTGGTGCAGCTAGTGAAAAGGTAAGAAAAGATCTCTTAAAAACAATTAGAATGCAGGACAAAATAATCCATGACATGAAAGATGATGCCAGGATGAACAATGTGAGACTAATAGGCATCAATGAGAAAGAAGGAGCCAACACAAATGATATAAAAAGAATGTGGGCAGAAGTAATAGCAAAAACCTTCCCAAATATGAGGAAACAATGTAACATTCAGGTAACCGAAACATACAAACGCCAAATAACGTCAAAACAACTAAAAACACACCGAGACATATAATAGTCAAGATCCCACAAATCCAACACAAGAATAATATACTGAAAGCTGCTAGAGAGAAGAAGCAGATCACATTCAAAGGAAAACCCATCAGAATTATGGCCAACTTCTCTTCACATGAAGGCAAGGAGAGCATGGAACAGAGTACTTCAAGTCCTCTTTGAAAACAAATTCCAGCCCAGACTGCTATACCCTGCAAAACTCTCTTTCAAATTTGATGGAGAAGTGAAATACTTCCACGACAAAGAACAACTAAAGCATTTCATGACCACAAAGCCATCTCTATGCAGGCTACAGAAAGATGTTCTGGAAAGGGACCGCAATTACCAGAACTCCACTAATGAGAACAGAAGGAACCCACTAAATAGGACAAACAACTAAACACAGGACAAAAAGGAGTAAACAACAGCAGGTAAATAACATCACAATGATAATCAACACATTTCAATTATAATCATCAATGTAAATGGACTCACTTCACCAATTAAGAGAAATAGACTGGCACAGTGGATTAGGAAACAAAATCCAACAATATGCTGTATACAAGAAACACACTTCACTCAAAAGGACATTCATAGGCTCAAAGTCAAAGGATGGAAAACAATACTACATGCCCCAGCACCTCAGAAAAAAGCAGGAGTAGCAATTCTGTTCTCAGACAGTCTCAACTTCAAACCAAG
>PVKA01055199.1:0-10407 GCA_004027165.1 Ctenomys sociabilis
AGGGGGAGAGAAGGAGGGAGGAAAGCAGAAGTGAACAGAGAGGGGGACAGAGGGGGAGGGAAGAGAGAGTGCTAAGCCTGTAGCCTGTAGTGAAGGTAAGTTCCCTTTTTCCTTCCTTCCTTTCTTCTTTCCTTCCTCTCTTCCTCTCTCCCTCTTTCCCTCCATCTTCCTCTCTCTCTCTCTCTGTATCTGGAGACATGTCTCACTATGTACATCAGGCTGGCCTTGAGCTCACTGCTATATAGTTCAGGTTGGCCTCCAATTCGCGGTGATCCTCTTGCCTAACTTATTTTCGATTTAAATTGACCAGAGTACCAGAGTTTTCTAAAAGCAAACTGGATCATCAGAAGCTTCTGTTTTTTAAAATATTGAGGGAACAAAAGAACAACAAAAAAAGAACAAAAATATATATTGCGGGGCTACGCAAAGGGGACAGGAAGGCCCAGTCCTGAAGGTCCCAAGGTCACCGGCAACATAAGCACAGCGTAAAGTTCTATGGGCACAGAAGGGCTGCTTGCACTGGCCCCCTGCATCCCAGACACCTCGGAACGTCCGGTTCATCTAAAGGAGGAATGTAAAATTTCCCAGAAGTACCAGTTAATTCAACAGCATTACTATTTTTCTTTAAATGAGTTATAGAACCTTTACGACCTCTGGGGACAACGAAACGTTGCTTAAGGCAGCCGGAGCCCTACGGCTCCCTCCTGGGCTTCGCTGTGTTTACTGATTCAAGGGTTTCTCTCACACAGGACAACTGAATCATGGGGTGGAGTGGAGGTCTCCTATCTGTGAAAGAATTTCTATGGCACTTTTAGCCCCAGATTTTCTCGGATTGGCCAGACCAATCCGAGATGTTTTGCGACATCTCTCAGTGTAGAACAACTGGACGGGACAATGAGCCCCACAAGCTGGCCTTGGCTGTGGGCAGCACTTGCTTGAAGACACCCACACCTGCTTCACTCGTCTCGCCTTAAACCTGGCTCCGCTGGGTGGGCATGTGGATTGGGCAGGCAGCTGAGCGAGATCAAAGCAGGGCACCTTGGCCTCCTTCTCACTGTTGGGACACAATACTGATGCCCACCCCTGGCAGGAAGGGATTATTTTGGCTTGGAGCTCAGTCCCCCATTGGCTGCTCCGTGGAGGGTACTGGCAGAGGGGCTGGTGGAGGGGATCCGCTCACCTCACTGTGCACAGGAAGCAGAAAGGGAGGAGCAGGAGGGCCACACTGCAGTGACACCCTTTGCACTAGAACGTTTTTAAACAGCCCATCAGTTCAAAGCACCCATGATCTGATCACCCTAGCAGCCCCATCTATGGGGGACATCTGGACAGGAGCAGGACACAGAATATCAATCTCACCAACCCTCACAGGAAGTCATGGCTCTGCCAGCCCTCATGATTCAGGCCGCAATGTGTTCCTGGAGCTGGGGACAGAGCAGGAAGTCAGCAGCTAGCATCTGATCCAAACCACAGGGTGCTTGATACGAGTGAGGATAGAGCCCCAGGCCCCGTCTATAAAAGCCAGGATTTCCCACAGAGCTGTGATGATGTCACATTCCCCAAGGTCCTCTTCAGGGAATGCTTTGTGGGAGGCATCAGGCACCGAAGAGCTGAAGCTCGCAAGCTGCTTAGTCAGCTCCGGGGCTAATTAAATCCGCAGCAGCTCAGAGCCCAAGGGATCATCTCCGGAACACAGCACTGGGGCACAAGTGCGGGGCTCTGCACAGCGGATCCGAGCTCTGGTGCTGCCGGGAGAGGCTCTGAGGGCGTCATCTGCTGTCATGCTCATCTCAGGGCCGCATCAGTGCCGCAGGGCCAGGGCATCCTCAGTAACTGGATGCCGTGGCAGCTTTCTAGCAGAAGTCCATCCCCGGCTGTCTCAGCTCATATTCACCACACACAATGCATGCTGACGGAGATGCTGTGTTCGTGTGACACAGGTGACAAGACTGACTTTGGCGGAGTGCATGAGCACACGCCCGGGCCTCTGCTAAAGAGCCTTTTCTGTTGGGGTGGCACCCACACACGGTGGTGTGGTGTGGGGGCCTTGGAACACCAGGGCTGGGGCTTACCACCAAATCTTGCTCATGGTTGCTGTGGAAACCACCTTGTTTTTATGCATCCACACTGTCCTGTGTCTAAATGTTGACTTTGCTCTGTAAATTCTGATTTTATGGCACTGCGTGACAGACTGTTTGATAATGTGGCTTTTCTTGTATGTCCCAGCCAGGTTGAGCTGGTGGACGACAAAGATAGCCTGGTGCTATCTGTAATCCCAGCACTCAGGAGGCTGAGGCAGGGGGATCACCGTGAGTCCAAGGCCAGTGTGGGCTACACAGGGAGTTCAAAGCCAGCCGGCCTGACCTACCTCCTGAGGTCACAGAAACAAAACAGACTGCCAGGTGCTCCCCTGCTGTGTCCCAGTCCACAGCGGCAGTCAGAATTTACTTAGGGGACCAGAGTGCAGGGTCCGCAGAACCATCCTGTGTTCAGTTTGTTTTGATGAGCCCGTGTCTATGGCACAGAGTGATTCCATTCAGGGCAGGGAGCCGGGGCTCGGACGCCGCACATCTCAACTGGCTTCTCTGTGAGGATCCCAGAGGGCTGCAGAGAGGCTGTGGGAGGTGGGAGAGCCCCTCTGCGCAGCTGACAGAAAACAGCTTTGGAGTGAGGGGCACCGAGCCAAATGAAAGCAACACTCTCGCCTGGGCAGCCGCCCCATACCCAGTGCACACCCTGGGGCGGCCCTCAGGGTGGGCCTGCGTTTCCTCTTCTCCCCGCCCACCAGCAGCAGCACTGCGCAGCCTTGAGTGGGAGCCAGCTCAAAGCCAGTGCACTTCCTTCTTTTTTAAACAACTGAGGAAACAGTTGCACAATCTAAGTTACACATGCAAGTGAATGGGATAAAAAGCGGAAGCGCTCTGACCTCACTCTCTTGAGGGAACTGTCGTGTTTTTTATCCTGCTGACCTTTAGAAACAGGCATCAATGTGATTTTAAGTAAAGGATTGTGTTTCACAGAGCTCTGCAAATTGAAGCTTTTAACACAATTTTTAATTTTGATACAGGGTCTTGCTATGGAGCCCAAACTGGCCTTGAACTCACAGCGATTCTCCTGTCTCGGCCTCCTGAGGGACAGGGATTGCAGACACATGCCATTGTGCCCAGCAGCATGATGGAGATTGCATTTGCATCAGTAAAAAACATGCCGAGCGCAGCCAGCCTCACCTAGCCCCGCACAGGTGTGTCCATCTGATTTTCATTTCTCATTTGGAGGCAAGTAAAATTTACAGACAAAGCAAAAGGCAGGTAATGAACACCCTGTGGATGTTCTGCAAACAGTGGTGCGTGCAGGGAGAGAGAAAACCCTGTGCCTGCCTTAGGCCTGGAGCCCAACTTTGCAGCCAGCAGCTTGGGGGCAGCAACTGCACTGACACAGCAATAGCCCCGGTGACAGGTGACTGGGCTGGGTGTGGTTTGCCCTCCTGAAAAGTGTGGGTGCAGAGGTCTCGGGGGCCAGGCACTCAGGCTCCTGTCTAGGGCCATCCCATGTGTGGCCACACCCGATAGCACCTATCCCCAGCTCGGGGAGGGCAGAGCCTGACCCAGGCTGCTATCTGGAGCCAGCAGGCCGGAGGGCGGGGCGGGGCCCTTAGCCTTGTTCCCAGCATCCAGGAAACGGCAGAGCCTTGGTGGAGCCACCTGCAGCAACGCTCCCTCCCTTCCTGACGCTTTGAGAACAAGGAGCGTCTTCCTGCGCACCACGCTGCTCCAGGCCCTTCAGCACCGGACTCTGGACCTCCTGCAGTGCCTCACTTGCTCGCTGGACTGCTGTCCCCAGGGCACAGGAAGCTGTGTTCTTTCCCTGGGGAGTGGCTCTGGCTGCACTGCCCATGCACCCAACGGGCACCTTGTGGCCTTCCCAGAGTGGCTCCAGTAGGCAGGTGTGCAGGAAGGAGCAGGCTGCCTGCAGAGGGACACCAGCTGCTCCCCTCCCTCCCCCGGGATCCTACTGTGAGACACATTTGTGACCTGCTAGAGGTGCAGGGTTCACAGGGCCTCCCCGAGCTCACACACTCTTCCTGGCAGCGTCTCAGGAGCACAGTGCTTTTCAGACCTCTTGGGAGTCAATGTGGGCAGGAGTTGCTAGAACAGGGCTCAGACTCTTGGCTTGGGCCATCCCTTTCTAACTGTGCAGCAAGCCATATCCCACTCGGTCACCTGCAGCAGGACCCGGGAGCTCGAGATAGGGGCTAGGCAGTACAGGGACAGCCTGCCTCGAGGGTGGTCCACTACACAGCTGACTCACATATCTGGAAGAGGAGCCCAGTGCCCTCCTGGCAGCACAGGCACCTGCCACCCCCTCTTCCTGTCCTGCCTGCCAGCCCTGGGAGGGGGATACATGCAGCCAAGACTCCCACGCAGCAGGCGGGCCCAGGCAGCAGCAGAGGTGCTGGTCCAAGCCCAGTGCGGAGGCTGAGGGCACAGCCCAGGCTAGGGGACCTGGCACCTGCTGCCACCTGCACTGGGCCCAGGTGGCTCTGGCCCAGGGTGGGGGCAGGGCTGCTTCCTGTTGTGCCACTATGCCAATGAGCCCCAGCCGAGCTTGCCCACTGGACAGCAGGGACTCCTGCGGTGTGCAGCAGCCTTATGCCACTGGCTCCTGCATCTTGCAGGCTCTGCCTGTCCCAGGGAAGCCACCTGGGAGGTAAGGACAGACACTTCCCTGGGGGCATCAGGGACCCCAAGCTAAGACCAGAATCCCCTAGGCTCTGTGCAGCCTCATTTCCCCAGGCGTGGATTAAAGTAGCTCACTGTTACAGGCAGAAGGGTGTGATTTCTAAGGCTGACAGCAGTGCCAGACAGGGAGCGTCCACCTGCAGCTGGGTAAACTGAGGCTGGGGGTACATGAACATGGACAACCTCTACGCAAGTACTAAGCCAAGACTTGAACCAGGACTAGCCATCCCTGCCTGAAATTCTCGTGTGTGTGTGCGGCTGGCTCAGTCCACCCTGTGGTGGGGCTAGTGTGGCATGTGGTGCCTGGGATTGGACCACAGTCCCTGTGTGCTCCTCTAAGCTTGCCTAAGCAGATGCGTTAGACGGCTGAGTGATCTGCCCGGCCCCTTGCCTGAAACAGCCTTGTAAGTATCTTTAAAATGTTTGTAGCTAAAACTGCATCATTCAGGTGGTAAATGATTTGCAGATCAAAATTCTTTCTTAGGCTACTTTTTCTTCTGCATTACCAAACAGGAGGTGTGCAGATGGGTTCTGAAATGGACTAAGGCAGAGTCTAGCTCCAATTCTCATGTTCTGACCTAAGGCAGTGCTGCATCGCTTGGGTGAAGAAAGCTGGCCCGAGACGGGTCAGCACAGGGGCCTGGAGAGACCAGGACCAAGGGTGAAGAGGTTGGACCTCTCTTGAGCCGCACAGTTCATGAACCCTGACGCCTGCGGCTCTGTGGCAGTGTCTTGTGCTTGGCAAAGGGCTTGGATTAGGCAGTGCCTCCCCCTATAGGACTTAAACGTACAAACATGAGAGAAGCTGGGTGTAGTGGCGCATGCCTGTAATCCCAACACTCGGGAGGCCGAGGCAGGAGGATTGCTGTGAGTTCGAGACCAGCCTGCGCTACAAAGTGAGCTTAAGGCCAGCCTGAACTGCATAGTGAGACCCTGTCTCAAACAAACAACAACAAAAGAAAAACATGAGAGTTTGCCTCTGCTGTGCAAGTATACCGTCCCAGCCCTGAGCAGGAGCAGGGTCTCTGTGTGTCCACGTCACTCCCCAGCTCATTGTCCCCATGAGACCCTTGTTCCTGTCCCCTCCCCGCTGGCCACAGGATCCTATCTCTGCATTCTGTGGCCTCACAGCTCCTCAGAGGCAGCTCTGACTCTGATCCTGAGCCAGTGACCTCTAGGGAACCACATGCTGGGCTTCTGCATTCTGCTTGGAAGGATGGAGTGAGGTTTTATTTTTGTGGGACTAGGAATCGAACTCAGAACCTTGCACTTACCAGTCAGGCACTGTACCGCTGAGCTGTACCTCAGGCCCTTTAGAGTGAGGCTTTAGTTAGTGATTTTTGTTTTACACTAAATCCCACAAACTGAACAACAGTAGACACAGATGTACTGTACCACACACACACACACAGACACACGCACGCACGCACGCACTCACGCACGCACTCACGCACGCACTCACGCACGCACGCACATGCCCTGCTGGGTCTGCGCATGAGAGTGATGCGCACAGAGCCCTGTCCTCAGAGCCTGGGCTTCCCCTATTCTCCCCAGGGTCCCCAGCCCTCCCCTCTTGCCTCCCCTTGCAGTCTGACTGGCTGCCGCCTTGTGTACGATGCCAGCCTCTGGCTTCTTTCCCTCTGTCAGACAGAGCCCTGCAGTCCTCCCTGCAACCTTGCTGTCCACCGCATTCTCCAAGGCTTCCAGCTCAAGCTGGTCGGTGCAGAGAAGCTTTTGCTGGGCCCTGCCTCCCGAGTACTGCTGTCGCTGTGTGCAGCAGAGACCAGCACAGGCTGGTGACAGGAGTGACCCATGGGCCACAGGGGACATGCTCAGAGTTGGGAAATCTGGCCCAGGCTTTGGGAAGCAGCGTCCAAGGCTGTGCCTTCCGCTGGAGCCCTTCCTCCCAGGTGCAAGGCCCTGGGATCCAGCCCAGCCTCACCACAGATGAAACAAATGCAAAGTCCCACATCCTTGAACCCAGTAATCGCACCCAAGGAATTAATGTGTTCTGAGGAAATAAACCGAAGCATGTGTGCACAGGTACTCACTGCAAAATTATTTACTAAAAAATTAAAAGTGAGGAGGAAAATAATTCTCAAAACAAAAATGTGCATAAATGATGGCTTGCCAGCTGAAGGGGTATGTGCTAGTGCACACCTGAAATCCCAGCACTCTAGGAGGCAGAGGCAGGAGGATCACAAGTTCGAGTCTATCCTAGCCAATGTCTCAAAGTAAAAAAAAAAAAAAAAAAAAAAAAAAATCAACAAGGGCTAGGGCTGTATTTCACTGTGAAGGTCCTAGGCTCAATCCCCACTACCATAATTAATCATAATGCTTTCTGAAGACTACATTGCTCTATAAACTGGCCAGTCTACCACACTGGCACAGCAAGACAATACCAACTGAGAGGAACCTGCTGCAGCCTTCACGTAGCTTGCGAGATGCCCGGATGGTGGCAGAGAACCCCAGCTGGTGGGATGTGGGCGGTAGCACTCCAGTGGCTCAAGAGAATGACCTAGCGGATGAGCCAGGAATAGAGACGAGCACTGGGAATCATCTGCATGTTGTAGTTGCAGCTGCTAGTTCTTAACAGAAAACACAAAAGCACAGAAAAAAAAAAAAAAAACAAACTGCTCCCAAACCCGGCATGAAGGTGGTATATGCTGCAGCAGTCCCCTAGCCCCTCAGGAGGCTGAGGCAGGAGAACCACCACAGTGTGGGGCTGGTGTGGCCGAGAACCTGTCTAAAGCAACAACAAAATCAAAAATAAATATATTCCTCCACACAATTCTCCTGGCTGTTTCTACTTCAATTTGGATGTGAAGGTCATATATTAATTTAAAAAAACCTGATTATCTAGTTTGGATCTCAGTTCACTTTTATATGTTGCAGACTGGGGAAAAGAGACAGCGAAAGTTTCTGAAGTTAAAGATTCAGTGCTAAGAACAAGTGAAAAGCATCGCTTACCACTTAAGGTGATATTCTTTTCCTCTGTCACTCTGTCTCTTTCTGTGCCTGTCTGTCTGTGTCTCAATCACTCACTGTTGACAGCCTTTGGGAGAAACGGACAGCTAGTCCCTGGAGAACCCCCGGGTCGCAGGCCTGGATATGGTGGCCTGCTTCTCAGGCACTGTCACCCTGTGTGCAGGCAGCATGGTGGCCTGCTGTTCCAAGCTGTCCTTACTGCTGCCCAAGCCCCCAGCGCGGGCCCCTGCCTCCTGCACTGGCTACAGGGAGGGCCGGGGGCCGGCACGAGCAGCGCCCTCTGCAGTCACAGGTCCTCTCGGATTTCGGATTTCGGGGTCAGGCACAGAGCAACCCTCCCGCTGCTGATGTTAGGGCTCCTTATTTCAAAACTCTGCCTAAGTTGGGACTGACTCTAAGATCGCACCAGGAAGTGAAGTCCCAGCCCAGCCTCAGAGGCCGGCAGCGGAGGCTGGTGGGTGGATTTGTTGCACTTGGCCTTCAGAAAATTATTTAAAAAAAAAAAAAAGAAAAAGAAAAAAAGTACCAACATTCAGAAATTAGGAGTTTTCAAACCCAACGGCACACTTCGGGCTTCCTTAAGCGAAGGCGCTTCCACGTGGCTGCCTCCCGGCCCGTGTCCCTGAGCAAACTGATTTCAAACAGGCAACAGGGACGCGGGTCAAGCTCAGGAGTCAGACACGGAAGCCCAGGGCTCAAGTTTTCCTCTGCTCCTGCACCGGGAGTGGAACGAGGCTGAACCGCGGCGCCTCTGAAGCTCCCTCAGCAACGGCCTGAGTAACATTCAGAAACCCTGGACACACAGCCGGCTGGCGGCACAGGCCTGGGCAGCGGCAGCGCCCTGGAGGCTGAGGAGGGGGGCCGCAGGCGTTACAGCTCAGGGCAGGGGTCCCAGGCTCAGGCCTCAGCACTACTCAGCAAAAGCAAAGACACCACACAAAGTGCCAGGCGTGCAGATCAGCAACACCAGGAGGCATCGCACTCTCAAGGAGACCTGTCTGCCTCTGCCTCCCCGCCCCACCCCAGAACTCTGGAATCTGTATAATCAGTTAGTAAATAGGTGTTGCGAATTCTCCGGAGAACCACTGGACTGTTCTCTCACCAGGAAGCAGAGAATTCAGGAAGCTGAGAATTCTCAGGGTCCAACGATTCCGTGACACGGCTGGGAAGAAATTTCCCAACAGAAGCCGGGCGTGGTGGTGCATGCCTGTAATCCCAGCACTCGGGAGGCTGAGGCAGGAGGATTGTTGTGAGTTTGAGACCAGCCTGAGCTACAAAGTGAGTTTAAGGCCAGCCTGAACTGCATAGTGAGACCCTGTCTCAAAAAGACAAAAAAAAAAAAAAAAAGAAATTTCCCAACAGAGCAGGGGGCCACCGCAGTGCCCGCGTCCCTTGTGATACGGCGCTCACCTCCCAAGAGGACAAATCCGGAGCCAGGTCAGGGCCAGAGAAGCTGCGGAGAAACAGCACAAAGGAGCCCTACCACCACAGCCGAACTGAATGTTCTTTTAAAACGATAAATACAGACATGAAATTTCAGCAAAAGAGCACCGGCAGATCACAGCCCGGGACGGGTTGCGACGTCAGAGGGTTTTTCTACTCTTGGAAACATATGGGTACCTTTGGTGACTCTCAGATTCAGTCCTTATTTTAATAGGAATTATTTTAATGGATGTTAGGAAAAACAAAAACAACCCTACCAAAACAGTGGCATGATGCTGCATGATAAATGCATGACCTATGCATGGTATATATTTTTTTTGAGGAGCTGGGGATTAAACTCAGACCCTTGTGCTTGCCAGGCGAGTGCTTATTCTACTGAGCCATCTCCCTGACCCCCCTCTTTTGCATGGTATTATTGCAGACCTGACTAAATCAAAAACTGAATTCTGAATAGACAATAGCAACGCAGTGGGCATCTGAGGTGGGTGGTGAGACGACGCCACAGTTTGGGGAGCACAGAGGCTGGCGGGGCCCCTATTTGTCAGGAGAGCAAAGACTGAGCCGATTGGTGCAACGGCAGTGGCTTCCCTGGTGACAGCGTCCAGGACAGGCCTGGGGTCCTGGTCTGCCTAAGATTTGAGAGACAGGCATGCCACCTGCGTTTCAGGTCATTGAATCTTGGATCTGCAGACTTCAGACTCACCACTGGCCAGCTTGGTGGGCGAAACATCCTCAGAACACAGCAGGATGCACTTTGTCAGTGGACAGTAATAAGGCTTGTGCTCTTTGTGCAGCACTGGTGCCTCCACAGGGTATGTGACAGAGAGCCACCAGGCTGACAGACAAAAATGCAGCCCAAACTCCGCCCTGATGGCCCGGCGGCCACTGACGCAGGGAGGCCACTCCGTAGGTCAGGCCCTGGGATGCTGGGCAGGGCTGCGCTTTCGGACCTGCTTCTCCAAGCCCTAAGTGACAGGTTTCTGAGATGTCTCCAAGCCTCAGTGTGCCCGCTCCTGGGGTGACACAGATCTGTGTGCTCCTGGTGTGCACGGGGAGGAGATCTGGGTCACGCGCTGGCTTTGCCTCCTTTGGGGATACTGGTCTCTTTGACGCAGGGATCTCGGTTAGATGCTCAACACTTTACTGAAAAGGTGCTCAGTTGTCAGAGGAATAGTGAAAAGTCAGGAGGACACTATGAGTGTCACAGAGAGAGAGAGGCTGAGAGGGAGACAGGGAT